>OY101450.1:50728825-50926835 GCA_956483635.1 Panzeria rudis
ACATACATACATACATACATACATACATACATACATACATACATACATACATACATACATACATACATACATACATACATACATACATACATACATACATACATACATACATACATACATACATACATACATACATACATACATACATACATACATACATACATACATACATACATACATACATACATACATACATACATACATACATACATACATACATACATACATACATACATATGAAAATGGCTCACACCAGAGATGGGAAATTATATTTTAATTTCAGCATCAAAAAATTTTTTTAGACTACTTTTTCGACCCTAATAAATTGTATTCTCTATAGCTTTTATATAAAAAAACCCCGATTTTTGCGGCCATTGACTTTTGATATTTTTTAATCCGTACAAGAGATTACGTGAGACTTTGGAGACATATTATACAAGGCCAAGATAAAGTTATCTGATATGTGATGGAAATCGATCGATTTCAAATCACGCCAATTTATAAAAAAAAATTCGAGGCTCAGACCATTTTATTCGAACTTAAATTCGGTTTCACTGTATCGTGTGATATACAGAACACCTATTTGGCTATTATTAGATTTGTAAAATCACTCGATTTAAAATCGATCAATTTCCATCACATACCAGCATATAAAAAATTTCAATTTCTTATCTCAAGTTCAAAGTTTTAAGTGAAGATCCCGCTATAGTAGCAACGTACCGGTTTTCGCCATCGCAATAAAGTCCTCTATTAAGGCTAAACGGACTTATTTCTCAAATAATTGCGCAATAATTTAAAATGGCCTTATTACCAGTGCAGAGCAATTAGGACCTCATTTCTATGTACGGCTGAGGTCAAACGGGCATTTTAAAAACGCCTTTTCTAAATTTTTTAGCTTAGTTTATGATTTTTAAGGCATTACATGGTATTATAAAGTATTATCGCCCATGTTCTGAAAAACGCATATCGCTTAAAATTCGCGTTTTCGATTTGAAAACGCCAAGCTGGTGTTCTGAAAAACGAAAACGCTAGAAAATTGGCGTTTTCAAACCGCTAGTGTATACTGAAGCGATCTGGTCCATTTTATTTAAACTGCACTTTAAAGAGGGAATAAAATGATGCACAACTTAAATTTAATGTTTTTTTTTATTTGATGAAAAATTTGTAACGTTTTTTCACGATTTTAATTAAAAACATGCAATTTAAAACTTTGCTTTGAGTTTGTCAATTGTCTGTCTCAATTGTCTCCTTATGAAGTAGCGCTAATTGTAACTTTTTTAAAGTCATATTGTGCTTAATAAATTAATACTTTAAGGGCCATTATTACAACTTGACAATAGCTAAACGCAGGATTTTGTCGGAGGGATAAATAGTTTATTTTTTGTTACAACTTTACTTTAGCTGAAGGTGATCGATTAGATAAAGGCTAGCTCATCCTTTCTGGTAAGTTCAAGTAAATTTGTAAAAATTATAAGCAGCTTATCCGTCCGACAAAATCCTGCCTTTAACTATTGCCAAGTTGTAATAATGGCCCTAAGGTTATTAAGAAAAACAACAAATTAATTGTTTGCGATTTAACATAACAAAAACAATAATTAATCCGATGTTTTTAGTTAATAAAATCTCGTGTTAAATAAATATTTATTTCATGTACCACATGGGCGTATATCAGTTATTGTAGATAAGAATGAGAGAGGCGAATGTAGTCCTCAAATGCAGCTTATAAGGCTTATAAATCTCAAAGTGTGTTTTGAAAACGCAAGTGTTGCCTCAGTCTTAGTTGATATAAAAGATTATATGGGGTTTTTACAGATGGATTTATTGCGGGCGCCGACGAAAATCGGTACACTGCGCCGATAGTAGGATCTTACCTTTATCAATTTTTTTTACCTTATTTGAGCGGGCTATATTGAATTTGAAGCAATCAGTAATGTTTTATTGTATTAAAAAATTAGAAAATATGGAATTAGCTAATGAATTTATATACATCAGCTTTATTATATGGAGAGTATTCAAGTAAGTTAGTGGAATAACATGGTATTTTTTAGGTGGCATGCAATAACGTTCATGGAAATAATGTACGTGGACATTTTTTCACATAATAAAAGAAAAATGTACATGGGCATTATTTCCATTTCGAAAAGAATATAATATCCGGTGTACTGGTTTCGCAGACTAAAATGTTTTTTCCTAGCCCACCTTCGGCCGGTCTTAATGATTTTCTCGTCTGAGTATGACGAATAGTGGCTTCGCTGAGAAAAGATTTTTTGCTTGCAACATGGAAATAAAGTCCACGGTCTTATTTCCATGGACGTTATTTCATGCCACCAGTTTTTAATATCAAATAGTACAAAAAAGTACGATCGTATCAACTTTTCCATCACTGGCTCACACACACGTTTTTAATTTTGTTGCAATCTAATGTCATTTTGCTAGTGATGACACTAAAATTATCGAAAGATGTAATATGAAACAAAATGAGATAGGAAAATCTTTGAATGATGAAGAAAGATGTACATATTTAGCATTGTACAATTCTTATGGGAAGATTTACACATCTTGGCGAATTGATGAAAGGTGTGGGTAGGTGTAAAAAGCCTATTATGCGGCCACCTTGTACAATGTGCTGTGTTTTTGTAGTATGTATTAGTACCCACCAAACCAAATGTTCCGATTTCGTAAAGAATTCGTAATGACTGTTCGGTAAAATCTTCCGATGTCGGAACTGAAATCGTGCCAAAATCGTAACGATTTTTATATGAAAGGGTTGACACGACTTCGTAACGATATGTAGTTACGAAATCGATACGACATGTCGGTACGAGATCGTAACGATATGTAGGTACGATTTCTTAACGAATTCGTTCAGAGTTTTCTTCCACTTTTTTTAATAATTGTTTTATTTTCCATCATTTTATTTATTCACTTCAATATTATATGATTTAATGTAATATAACATAAAAACTATAATTGAAATTGAAAGATTAGAGTTGTAAGCCTTTTTAATGACTTTTACTGTCGGTTCTTTGTGCTGTCACAATATTTCTTTGTTTTCATCTAAGTAGCTTCTCTGGATATAATTAATTGGTAATGCATGAATCTGCAAAAATGTAGAAAATTTAGTATGCATATGTTATTTACTTTTATTTGAGCTTTCAACGTACCTTTAAAAATCTTAATATATCTAAAATTATTCACAGCAATGTGTAGAGTCTGTCTTCCTACCCGGGCTTAAGGGTTTTTCCTCTATGTATGTCTAATAGTGGCTTCGCTGAGTAAAGATTTCCTACTTATACTGTCTTCGGCCGGGCTTAAAGGCTCTTTTTCTATATACTTACATCGAATAGTGGCTTCGCCGATTAAAGATTTCCTGCATAGACTCTTGTCCATGAAAATTTAGACTCAAATTGTAATTGGCGAATGAATATTACTTTAAAATTTTCTTCTTTAATTATTATATTTCTTCAAAACAATCTGAAAACTTTTCACCGGTTTTTACTTACTTACATATGTATGTAAATCAAATTTGTATATTTTTTAAAAGTTTTATTTGCACATACTCACATGAAATTAATGTAGATATGTATGTACATATACGAAAGAAATTTGTTTAGACAAACTACCAAATGTCGTAACGAATTCGTTAAGACATTTCTGTAGTATGTCTGATTTTAGACAAACTACCGATATGTCTTAATGAATTCGTTACAAGCATAGACAACTAACTATACAATAACATTAACAATAACAATAACATTTTGCAAATCCCGATCCTGAAATGCCGGGATTTTTCGGGATCCAACGATTTTTGGTAAAATGCAATTTCTTTTTAATAAACAATACTTTAATAACTAATTTTTATTTTATTTATGCATTATAAAAGTTTTTATGCAGTGAATATACCATTACAGACATTTATGTATATAAAGCAGTCGTGCCCACACACACACACACACACTATCACATTCTTTGTTTGTGTGTGCGTGCTTCGCGTCTAAATACCCAGTTGGCCACGTCTTTAAGAAGACTTCATCAATGACGGGTTCACAGCAATGTTAAATCCTCGACGGCAAATGTCGGACAGCCGAAACAAATCATCAAGGAAGTTTTCAAACAAGTGTCGCGAAAATCGTGTGCGATTCAATGAGCCACAATGTCGCTCAGATACTAGTGTGACTACGTGGGCGACATTTTCGCCAATGATTAAAAATGCGATAATGTCGCCTATTATGTCGTCAATGACTATATAGGATATTGAAGACAAAATGTAAGACATTGTCGCTCATATTGTCCTTAACAAAGTTGGATTAAGAACAGCAATTAAGACTTCTTGTCCTCCACAATGTTAGTGAAGACAAACTGTAAGACATTGTAGCTCATATTGTTGACTTAAAAAAAGTTGGATTGAGGGCAAAACGAAAGACATTGTCGCTCATATTGTCGTTAAAAGTGTGTAATATAGGACAACATTCAAGAATTTGTCGCTCAGATTGTCGGGAACGACGATTCACTTAAATTTTCCATTAGAAAACCTAATCGACAGAGGACAATTCGTAAAAGAATCGTAGATGACAATGGTCGCATTCATAAGACGTAGCTGTTGAGCTCAACTGTTCCGCCCAACAGTTACGTCTTAGAAACGGCTTGATGGATACACTGCAATATGAACATCTGATAAATGTAAACAATTACAAACAGGCACAAAAGACATAGTTGAAGTTTACTAAATTAATTAGTTTAGCACTCAGTTTTGAATGCATTTTGGTTCCATAAAATATTCTATAAACATGGTTGGTATTCAATGCGATAGTCAGCACCATAGGAACTGTCCATTTTCATTTTATTTTAGAATTTTCACCACAAAGCAAAAAGCACTGCAATAAAATAAGAAGGCTGCGCCGATTTTTAACACACTAAAATAAACTTATATTTAGTTATCTTAGTTTTATTTTAATTATATTCCTTTATATGTTTACTTTATCAAATTTGTAATGCAAAATTTGTTAAACTAGTTTGCAGCAAGGCGAATTCAGTACCAGGTAGCCTTATCATCACAGATGATCATCAGCTGATTACACCCAATCAGTCAAACTCTATATAAGAAAAGAGAAAAACTTTAACCCGAACTGTCAAAGCACAAATAAAAATAGTCCTACACCTACTTTGTATGTGTGTAGTTTTGATGATAAGGCCACTTGATATTAATTCGCTTTGGTTTGCAGCGGCCACATAACAAAGCGGCGTTGTATTAGAATATAAACGGCATAAACCTTTTGATCAGCTGTGCATGTTAAGCACAACATGTTGACCATACACAGCGTCTTCACAAGACATTAACTTTGAGATAACATGAGAGAAAACGTCGGCAGAATACCAAGGTATATTGAACAGGTACCACTACAAGAACATCTGTTTTAGTAAATTTGAGAGTGTGCGTCACACAGACAATAGATTTTGACACATGTCTGAGATTTTTCTATCAACAACGGGCATGCGCTAGTAAATTTGAGAGATCTTATGAATGTGTGCGACTCACAGATAATGGATTTGACATATTTCTGGGGTATTTCTACCAACAAAATACACGTGTTTTTTGGTGTTGTATTTGTTTTAGTAATGGTGGTACCTGTAATGAATATGCCTTGCAGAATACTAAAAACAAAATGTCGAATTTTCTCTTAATCTAATACTAGGGGAAGACGTAATTATACTTTTCCGATAAGATTTCATTTTATGCAAATGCTCATCGAGTTAACCTGTACTACTTTTGCATAATTAGTTACTTTATTTTTAATTTTTCACACAAATTTAAATTTATAAATCAATTAAACACATTTATTAATTTATTTAACACAGACATTTTATAAACAACATCACTTTTCATTTATTTTAATAAACACTCACACATCCACACTATTTTGTTTTCATATACATGTGTTTTTTGACAGTTCATCTCATAAGATTGTTGTTATAAGAATTCTTATAACAACGCTCTCATAAAAATTCTTATAACATTGAGGTAACACTAATTTGTAGACCTCAAGATAGGTAGCAAAAAAATTTTATGATGGAAAAAATGACAGAAAATACACAACTGTTGTGTGTAGCGGAACTACTCAACTGTGCGTTTCTAACTCTGCAGTTACACGTTCAAGAAATTACTTTCAAGTTGATCACACGTATTGCTTGTTAAAACTACCTTAAATTGACGCTATGACGTAGGATGTAAGCAACTTGATAGTCAATTTTGTTTTCAAGATGCCGTCGTCAAGGAATCAACAACGAAACAGTAAAACCCGATTATAACGAATTCTCGGTTGTAACGATCTAAGTCTAAAGTGCCGACGTTTCGGTTGCCATTTTCATACAAAAATAATTCGTAATAGCGAATTCGTAGTTAACGAGTCCTCGTTTGTATCGAACTACGCTTATTACGAACTTGTCATAGAGCGGTTTTTTTGCTGTTTGTACAAAGTTCGTTATAGCCGAGTCTTTCAGTAATTTACTTACAATAATAGAGATCAGCTGTTTAAATTGAACGAAAAATTGAAACAAATCTTGAAAGCAAAATTGAAATCAAGTTGGTAGTCAATTTCCAATTATGTGAGTGTGTTAGTAAAAAAGTGTGAATGTATTGAAACTTGAAACAAAAATTGAAACAAAACTTGAACGTGTAACCTCCAAGTAAGGCAAACACACAACAGTTGCACAACTGTTACGTCTTATGAACGCGACCAATGTCATGCAAGGCAGTCAGGCCAACTGGATAGGTAGGCTATGAATCTCACGCACAATGTAGTTGAGATTGTGCTTAAAACAACAGCCTATGCACGGGTGCAAACGAAATTGAGATTTTGCCCACTACTGATGTATGGCATTTGAGTTTTGTTATGCTGACTTTAGACGACATGTATTTTACATCTGACTTGTCAAATTTCCCACTGCAAAAGTGATACATGCCGTGTGAAGCATATGAAACATTGTCAGATGACATTTACAGAAGCAAAGTCAGATGAAAAATGTTCAATTAGAGCGTGTTCTATTTTCATCTGACAAGGCATCTGACATCAGCTGTATTAAATGATCAAAAGTGTGGTTTGGCTGAAAAAACATTAAAAAGCAAAGAGCGCTTTATATATTTAAGAAAATTGTGCAGATGTAATTGCACATGTACGTGTGAAAGCATATATTATAAACCGTCTGTAAATTGACAATTTTGACAAACATGCGAAGTTACATATGTCTCACACACCTAAAAAGCCATATGTAAAAAACATGTCGTCTAAAGTCAGCATTAACAGGAAAATCTTTAAGAAATTTATTATTTGACATATTGTGATAATTTTATTTTAAATGAAATTTATTTGTTGATGGTTAAGCATTGTCTATATGCATTTCATGAGTGCTTTACCAAATCGTCAGTAGACTTCAACCACACTTTTGAACAGTTACAAACTCCTTATTTTATGTACAAACTTTCAAAAACCCTTTGATGATTTTCAAAAATAAGCAATGGATTTCTAATTGTATAAAGGTGTAGAAAAATTAAAATAGATTCATATAGCATACAAATTATTTGTTGGGTTTTTGTATAAGTTTTAAAGCCTGCAATGCTTATTTTTGAAAATCATTTGCAAGGTAAAGAGTTTATAGCTGTTCAAAAGTGTGGTTGAAGTCTACTGATGATTTGGTAAAGCGCTAATTAAATGCATATAGATAATGCTTAACCATCAACAAATGAAGTTCAATTAACAGCAAAATTTTCACTCTATTTAAATTTCATCAGTTTTGAAGACAGACTACATTCGAATAATTGACGACTGTAGCATGTATTTCTATTGTGTGAACCGAATTTATTTTCACAATATTCCTACAATATTAGGTTGCGTTTTAAAATGTATCTGTTAATTTTTTTTTTTTTGTGAATCTAAATTGATTATTAGGCTAAGGTTCGTAACGTTATATTCAGAAAGAATTGGGTATGATTAATATTCCAAGGAACAAGGGAAAAATTAACATCAACTTAATTTTTCAACGTACACAGCAGTACAGAGTAGCGCCACTTTCGGAAGCCGCTACACTTCCATCGTCAGTGCTCACGTGTATTTGCTATCACCACTTGTCAGGTGGCTCTGTTGAATGTAATTTTAATTCTTATATACAACTTTTTCGTGAAAGTTGAATACGAGAATTAAATCACTCTCAAGCTGATATTAAAGTGCACTTTCCCAGCGTTGCCATCGGTTTATTTTTCTTCATTCCCATTTTTCTGATTTTTGTTCTACTCAAGACAAACTTTTTTGGTTTGATTTTATACTTAAGTATATATGAACATGTAAACATGTGAAAAGAATCCGTTCGGAATGGTTTTTAATCCGTAGTTGTCATTCCGTAAAAGTACATTTTTGGTGCTTCATATAACGTTTATTTTGTATAAAGTTGTTATACCTTGAGGCGTTTGTTTACTCTTGTTTTTAGATGCAAAGCTCACATTGAGCTTTTTATTAACATGGAAAGCTCATGACCAAATATTTATTTGACGCTCCTAAAAGTATGCAGTTTTTTAGTTTTTGCTGCAAACGAAGTCAGTAGAAGTGTTTTTCAATTCCACTGGTTTGATTATGAAGAAAATTTTCGTTTTCTGAAGAAGCAACTTACGGAATTGAAACCACTTCCTATAGGAATGGTATTCTGTGACATGGCTGATTATATTTAGAGCTAAAATTTTGTTTTATGTATTTACACCTCAAAATATATCCATTGTTAAAAAATAATTTAAATTACTAGTATTATTACAACTAGTTGTATGACTGTTCCAAAACGCTGTTGTTTGACTAGTATCGTTACTAGCCTCATTACAACTAGTAAGATGACAGGCCTTTGTTGACTAGTAACGTGACAACTAGTAATATGACTGTCCCAAAACGTAACTGGTTGTATGCATGTTGATGTTGACTAGCCCAGAGCTGCTTTACGACTTAATGCTTTTTTAGTTAAAATTAGTTAAATGGTTTTGGTTGTATGAACAGAAAATTTTTTTATTCCTTTTTTTCTTTTTTGGAAAAGGACCTTTAAATTACTGTTGCAAAAAACTTTAATGTTAGTTGTAAAATTTTAGCTGTCAACCAAAAATTTAAAGAGATATGGCCTAATAACACAGCAATTTTAGTGGTTCTAATCGAGAGTGTATAAATAAAATAATTGGTTTTCAAAGTCAAATACATAGATACATAATTCGTTTTTAACTGTTTTTTCTGAATTGTATTTATCTTTTTTAAATTTAGCTTTGTAATTTTCAGATGTGTAGAAATTTTTTGTATAATATAGCTAGCTTTTTATATATAGGGTTTGGGAATCGGGAATCCCCGGGCGGGAATTCCCGGGAAAAGTCTATCTGATATTCTCTAATCTCAAAAATTCCCCGTGAAAACGGGAAATTAAAATTACTTTTTGGACATAAATATTTAAAAAATGGCGTAAGTGACCGCCAAATTTATTTTGATTCATATAAGAATTTTGTATTATAATCCTGGAGGCTTATTCTGAATTGCGATGCGAAAGTCAATGCGATTCAAAAATTATAAATGCGAACAATTGCTATTCTATGTTACGATGTTCGTTTTTTATTCGCATTTAAAACCTGAATTACGCAACTATTTCATAAATTAGAGTAGATAGATTTTATAACCCAAACTAACAAAAAAATTTTATTTTAAATTTGACGTTTATTTGTTATTTTTTGACCAGTGTTGCCCCGATTTGAAATAAAATTCGAATGCGAATGCCAAAGTCTTATAGAATACCAAATTTCTTTCGCATCGCATTGACTTTCGCATCGCAATTCAGAATAAGCCTCCTGTTTTTCTTTAATATCAAAGTTTTCAATGTTTTTTATATATTACAAAAGTTCGTTTGACTGACTGTACGACTAAATTTACACGATGAAATTGTTTAAGTTCATTTTTAAAGTTGCTACGTTTCTCATCGTCTGTTTAAATACTAATAAATACATACCCTGTTTATCGATGTCGAAGGAAATCTTTCAGTCTTACAATTTCATTTGAAACAAAAACAAATTCTAAAATTTTTTCTTGTTTCAAATGTAACTGTAAGAAAGAATTCCTTTGACATCGATAAACAGGCACAAAGCGAATAAATATCAAGTGGCCTTATCATCAAAACAACACACATACAAAGTAAGTGTAGGACTATTTTTATTTGTGCTTTGACAGTTCGGGTTAAAGTTTTTCTCTTTTCTTATATAGAGTTTGACTGATTGGGTGTAATCAGCTGATGATCATCTGTAATGATAGGGCTACCTGGTACTGAATTCGCCTTGAACAGGCACTAAAATGTCCATAAAATTTTTTTAATCTATACATACAGTTGAATACTTATGTTGTATTTTTTGAAAATTTTTATGGTGGCGTAAACAGTAATCGATGTAGAGCAGCCATGTCAAACTCGCGGACCTCGGCATGATTTTTTGCGGTCCTCAACACATTTCCACAACTCCATACTGTTTTCATAAAAAAATTAAAAAATAAATAATTTATCAAACAAATAGCAAAGCAAAAAATATGTAAAGAAAATTTATCAAACTTTTCTAGTTGTAAGATAAGACTTTTGCTGAAATATCGATAATTAAAATTTTACAAATATGAATAAAAAGTTAAATTAAAAAAATCAAAAACCCCAAATGCGTAAAGAACTAAAAGAAAAGAAAACAAGTCCAGTGCGCGGAACATAACGACTTTTATATCCGGAAACCATTATTGTGAAGATTTGAAAATTAATGCTTCCTGTCTGTAAAAGTCGCTATGCTCCACATACTGGACTTGTTTTTTTTTTCTTTTAGTTTTTTTACGCAGTCGGGTTTTTTGATTTTTTTAATTTTAACCTTATATTTATTTCCTAGAGTCCAACCGAAACCAGTTTCTTGAGGACGAACCCGAACCGCACCTAATATTCGGCAAAAAGACATAATATTCGACCGAATCCGAAACTGGCCGAAACTTTTTTTAGCATTAACTAATATTGACATTTTAAATACTTAACATAACTAAAAAGTCAGTTATTTTATTAACGGCCCTTTCCACAATGTGATTAAAAGTTAACGTGGTCTTTAGCGGCAAATTCGGCATACAAAACTCTCCGTTAATGTATACGTTAACCTTTAACTGTACACTGTGAAAAATGGCGTAAGAGTATTTCTACATACATACAGTGTCAGTCAAAATAATAGTAGAAATTGAATATATTTCATTCTATCGAGCAAATAAAAAACTTAAACATTTACGAGCTATGACTAATAAAAACTTGGCATGAAATTAGCTTAAATTATGAATAGAACTGGAATATTGGTTTCGGTACACATACATTGACGAGTGTTTTATCACTATTGATGACGTTACAAGAGCACCAATCGAAAATTTGAGTCGGAATAACTAAAAATATATAAAGTGGAATATTAACCTATTTTTGACACCAAATTTATACGATTTCATTCATTTCTACTTAAGTGAAGTTTTCTTGTTTGCGCCCGCGTTTCATCGATTACACAATAAAGAATTTTTCTCGACGGTATTGAATTCATCGTGAAGATTGAAAATGAGCTTTTTTTCATATTTTGAAATTATTAAAAAAACAAATAATCAATTTTAGTGTAAAGTGCAGACGTAAATTCGATTGCGAAAAATCGATTTATTATAACATAAGAAATAGATTTTCGATTGGAATCGAAATCGGTTTACCATGCCCTAGTTTATGCTATTTATTTTGGCAACAAACAGTTGAATACTTTATGTTACTATGTATATTTTGTTTGCGCTTTATATAAAATTTTCATTCAATTTGAACAGATATGGGACGAGAAAAAAAGATTAATGGCGGTGACATATTTTAAATTTGGAAAATACTATTTCGATTAACTTCCTTATTTATAGAGAATAAAAAGTTTCGGTTTCGGTATTCGGCCAAAAAATTGGCCTAAACTGAATATCAGCCGAAACCACAATTTTGGTCGAATCCGAATATTCGGTAGGAATCTATTATTTTCTTTTTAGTTTTAGTACAGTTTAGTTTAAGATTCTTTGCTTAAAATTCACTTTTTGCACAACTGGGTTTTTTTGGTTTTTAAGTAACTTTAAACTGTTAAAGATTCCAAATGGTCATTCGAAATGAAAATAATATAAGAGATAACTAAAGATTATTTTCAAATACCTATTCAATGATACCCATTTTCACAAAATGGCGTCTGTTGGTCGGCATATTGAATTTTGAGTACTGTCATATTTTAGTGACACTCGCAGGATTAAAGCAAATCGATATTTTGTAATGCGCATATTATCCATGTTTGGTAGCACATATATTTGTGAAAAGCTTTTTTCACAAATGAAGATGAATAAAACTGCGCAGCGAGCCAGATTAACTGAATAACATTTAGCTTCGGTATTAAAAATTACATCAAGCAAAAATTTAACTCCAGACTTTGATGAATTAAAAAATGACAAGCAGTGCATGATATCCAGCAAAAAATAATTTATACTCTTTTTATTAAAAAACAGGGCTCAGACTTTCATGCAAATGCATGTTTTTTTGTGGTGATAGATAGAGGTATTGACTAAATATCTATGCAAATCATGAAATTTTAAGTAGTTTGGCATTGATTTGTAGTTTCATATTTTTGCATATTTTGGTGTTAAGTGCATATTTTTGCATATTTTGGCAATAAATGCGTATTTTTCAAGCTATAAAAAAATTTTTAATGCATATTTCTTAATTGTTGAAAATATTATTAATAGGTCGATTAATGATGGCAACCGAGCCTCAGTCGGGTTGCCAGTTGACGAAAACGATACTACTGATGGCAACTGAGAGCTGTCAATTTCAGTTGCTATTTAGTGCCTAACAACCATTAGTTTTCAGTTATCGACTTGTAACGCAAATAAACTTCGGTTGCATTAAATAATAGACCCAATTATGTTTGTTTTGTGTTTTTTTTCTCTAAGTAATAATAAAAAATAAAGAAAATATTTTCATATTATTTTAGTTTTGGTGCTTTGTTCGTAGGTAAATGCATATTTTTCATTTTTAGGTGCATTTGTTAAGGGCTTAAAATCAATTTTTAGTTGCATGAAAGTCCGAGCCCTGTTAATAAAATATTTCTATACTTTTGTTTTGTTTTCTTTGTGAATTATTTATCGGCCATGTAACAGAGTTCAATTCCATTCGGAAACGGAATTCAGTCAACCCTAATATGTCATCCATACGCACCATATAGCGCCGCCAACAGTCTGGACACACCTGACAAATTTGCGTATTTTAGTTTTCTTTTTTAGACACCAGGTGCTTCAAAAATGGGGTAGGTTGAATTCCGTTTCCGAACGGTATTGAACTGTGACATGGCCGTATATGCAATTTCCACTCAAAACTTGAATTTTTAATAAAAAAAAAAAGAAAAGTAAATGCGGCCCGGCCCGGAAAAGGATTTGAACTGTAATTTTCGGAGAATTTGGCTCTCACACTGAAATGAGTTTGCCATGCCTGATGTAGAGAATAAAACACATTTTTTTAGTATTTTTAAGTTTTTGTCTGTCTGTCTGTCCGAATACGCTTCAAGCAAAAACCACAACGGATTTTCATCAAATTTGATATAGAGGTACTTTAGAGTCCTGATTCAAACTTAGGGTACTTTTTACCGCGATAACATATATCATTTGTAAATTAAAATAGAAAAAAACGAAAATATACCCAATTTTATTAATATAAATGTTGTTGGAAACTAGAAAGATTTTTTTTTGTTTTTTTACGTATAACGGGAACTTTAAACAATATGTAAAGAACGTTATATTATTATATTCTACAGACACCTTATAGTCATAAAGTGAACTTAAAGCGCGCGAAGCGGGCGGGCTCATCTAGAACAAAATAAAAATGTGAACGGTTCAAACTTATACGGAAATTTCATAAAAATTTCATGACTTGAAGTCATATCATTTATCCTAATCCATCTACATACGAGAAAAATTATTGCTTATTAGAAAAGTACATGCAATGACTTTAGTAATAAATGTCGTTTAATCACTATAACAGAACAAAGTGGAATATTTTGTATAATTATCAATGATTACAATGCTCTAATCGTTTTCTAATGTAAATAATTCGATATTAAACGAACTTTGAGTGATTTTCCGCAGAATTGGTGAACAAATTTTGGAAAGTGTATTGGAAATTTTAAGCTCATAGAAGCTGTAAAAACTTTGAGTTGGCACTACTTAAATTTATTATTATTATTGAAACCACGAAGGAGATGTTTTAAGAGAAATGAAACGAAAAATCAAAGACATTTAGACAGACTGTGGTTCAGGATATGTAAAATTCGGCGCAGCTGAGTATAGTACCGTAACATACTTAACGATAAGAATCGTCCTGAAATGTTTGATTTGGAGGCCTTAAAATAAAATTTTTAACTAATTGCGATAATAGCCATCAATTAGTCTTTATAGGATCTCTTACTGCGTAATAACTATAAACTCTATTTGCTTGAATTCACTTAAAAATTTGTTTTAGAATTGCTTTTATATTAGTTTTTATTTGAAAAGAATGCCTTAATGTAGAAAATTAAATTTTCCCGGGAATCCCGGAATTTCCCGGGAACGCGAATTTTTCATTCCCGTTTCCCGGGAAGTGCAAAAGTCCGGGAAATCCCAAACTCTATTTATATGAGAAGTACTTCCTTTAGAGTTTAGTTGAATAACAGTTTTAACAAAATTTCTTTTTTAATTTGTTCATGCTAGTACAATTTTCGTTTTGTTATTCTTTAGCTTGTTTTTTATTATTTAAAAATTTAACATTAATAATTTAGTTTGAATTAAATAGAATTCACGAAAGTTAAGGTTGCAAGCTGAAATTACAGTTTGTATATTAGTTGGGCTGAACACTTAAGGAAAAAGATAAATATGTAATAAAAAAATATGTGCTAGAGAAGTTCAAAACAAAAAAAGAAAACAGCCAAAAAGCATCGTAATAAACTTAATAAAATTAAACAATTTAATCAAATATGTTACTTGTATATTACTATATGTCTATGTATTTCTTTTTGAAATAAAATGTTGAGGAACTCTATTTGTATATATATTTTTTTTTTTTTGCAACTGTTGCTTTATTTTGACATTTTTTGTATATAAATAAGAAGTTTTAAAAAGTCTTTATATGCATATAAAATATGTTTAAAAATGGAAAAAAGTTGGAAGCATGCACAGCACACGAAACGATAAAAAGCGTAATAAATATAAAAGAAAAACAAAATGAAAAACGAATAAGGAGTCTTAAATATGTTTGAGCTCCTTTACAATTTATAGATGTTTCTTTTTTTATTTTTGTTACAAAACATTAAAAAACGAATAGTTAAGAAAAATATATATCACATTATGAATTTAAGATAATTTTTTTCTCTGTTTCTGCAGATCATTATAACATCACAATTTTCGCGCAATTACGCAATTTGAAAGCAAACTGTAATTTCAGCATTTAGTTTTGTTTACGATAAAATTGTGGTTTTTTCATTTCGATTTCGTTTAGTGTTGATGATTCGTGTTACAGTATTAAATAACCTATGATTTATTGTTAGATTGTTTAAGAAATAGTTTAAAATCTCTTTCAGTCTCCTCATCCATTTCGGGATCTAAGTCAACATCATCGTTATCTTCTTCATTATCAGAAGAAGTGGCTGTGCCGGCAGCTCCATTGGTTAAGAATTCGCATTCTTCAGCGGTAATTTCGTGGCCATCAGGGCCATAGAACACTGGATCATCACTGTCACGTAGTGGTTCTATATGCTTTGATTTGTCTGGTTCGGTTTGTATTATAACGCCGGTTGTTTTACGTCCCCAATTATTCTTTTGCAGTGAAATCACATTATTGGCCAGTGGATATTTTCCCGGATTTTGGCAGTTAATGGCATCGAGTTTAGTAATGATATCTATCATATCGGCAGGGCAATCTGTAGACAAATCGTACCCGGCCAATTTTAAAGTTAAACAAATGCAACGTATATTATCTTTGTTATCTTCCATTGATAACAGTTCTTTCAGTGAAAATACAATATTTTCGGCAATAAGATAGTTGCGTGAGTCTTCACCCCGCAGCTGCATGTATAATTCGGCCAAGAAAAGAGCAGTTTCGCGTACCTTGGATTCTTGCTTTGTCTGTATGTACTCGCGCACCTGTTGCTGGTGGAATTTGAGTTTGTATTTGAGCAATGTGTGAAACAATGAATCCTTGCTGGGATTTAATGTATGCAAGAGATTATACAGTTTAGCACCCATGTAACGGAAATTGGGATTTTTAATCGATTCATCAAATATGTCCTCCATGGCAATGGATAATACAAAGTGATTGTTTTCCATACCCTCGAATATATAATTAAAACGTGTTGCAATGCTATCGAATTGGCCAGGATTTTGATTAAGACATTGAATTACAGTTTGCAAATAATCCAAAGCAATATTTTCCATATCATTGGCACTTTCAGCCATAGCCGAGGCATTTGATTGTTGTTGATTCTGTTGATGGTATTGTTGCTGGTGTTGATTGTGATGGTTGTTGTAACGATGTTGGTGTTGATTTTGATGCTGTTGTTGTTGATGATGTGGATTATGATGATTTTTATTATAACGATAATGATTATTTTGTTGATAATCAGGCTGCTGGCCACCATTACCGCGTTGTTGCTGCTGCTGATAATAATAACCACTGCCGTCACCACCACGACCAACACCATTGTTACCAGTACGTAAACGATCTTGTACATTCGAAATACTCAATGAACCCATTTGATTATTCATATTTTGTGATGATGATTGTTGATATTGCTGCTGATGTGGCTGTTGTTGTTGGTTGCCATAACCATTGGCATAGGGTTGTTGATGTTGTTGATATTGTTGTTGCTGTGGTTGTTGTGACTGCTGCTGCGGCTGTTGGTACTGTTGATAGTTCTTTTGTATATACTGCCTCTGATGTTTCTGTAAACGTTCTTGTACATTATGAGCTATTACATTGCCGTAACGTGGCACAAATTCGGCTGCATTAATTGAAAGTGTTGAAGGTGGACCAGCTGCTTCTGGATGATATGTTTTTGGCTGCCTCAGAGGTTTTAATTCCTCGTCTGGACTATACATTGCACGTCCTGGTGTTATTTCCATCTTTATTGGGATTTTTCTTCGCTTTTCCTTTCTTTAATTATGCAGAAAACAACTGAAAAAAATGTGTAAACAATCAAAATTAATTTTTTTCATGTCGTCATAATATGAAATCACAAAAGGCGTAAGTTACATTAAAAAAATTTTACAGGATTTGCAAAAATCTACTTAGAATGGAAAATAAAATACAAAGTTTAAACAAATTGTAACCCTAGGCAGTGTTGCCAAAACTCTTAAGGCAAATACCGCCAGATAGCACTCTAAAAACAGCCAAAATCCGCTAACTGCTAAAAGAACAAAGGTCCAATTTAGTCCGCAATCTTTTTGTATGGAACATTGTACTACGCATTGACATTCGACTGCAATGCAGTTAATAATTTCAATTTTAAGCAATTTAAATACATACATATGCAGCTATGTATTTTGGTAAAAGAAATCATCCTGAAAAATTTTCAGGTAAATTTGTTGGGTCTAAAACGTGCCGCAAGCCCGACACATTTGGGAAAAACCATACAATTTTGCTACCTTGCCTCATAACTTCCAAAATATTATTTTCACAAAAAAGATTTACAGGACGAAAATGTTGCTTGTGAAGTTTGCAACATTTTATTTCCTAACAGCATTTCTGTAGATCTAGTGCTTAATAAAATAACTATAAAAAATAACTATTCAAGCAACATTAGCTTATTTTAATGTTTCATTCCTCCTCCTCCTCCTTCTTGCTCATGGCAACTAATACACAAATTTACAAGGTTTTGGAATGGAACAACCAAAAATTGTTCCTTATGTATGTAAATTCAGCTGCTGAATCCAAATCTGTATTCAGTTTTTTTCTAGTTTTGGAGATATACGCTTTTTTCAAAAATTAAGCACTTGCACAGCAAGAGTTAATATAACTGGATAACGGGTTGTCCTATTCATTGGAAACAAAAAAACCTTCGACAACAATATTATCTTTAAGTAATAAAAATATTGTTCTTTATTATGCTTATTAGTTTTAGAGATATCGTGGAACTTTTCGAAAAAAAATTTTTTTATTAGTTGTTATTTTTAAAACATTCATAAATAATTTAAGAAATAAAATCTAAAATTCAGGCAATTTCTACAGCTCATAGCAAACTATATTTCAAACAAAACAAGCCATATTTCATCCAAATCGATTCACAACTTTTGACTTTATTCACAATTAAATATGCAGAAAATTAGAAGCGAACAAAAAAATGTGTTAATTAATTTACAATTACAAGAAATTTTAATATAACTGGAGAACGGGTTGTCCTATTCAATTAAAACAAAAAAACAAAAATTCGACAACAATATTATCTTTTAGTCGCACCCACGTTGTTTTTTTTCTGCTAAGTAGTTTCAGAGATATCGTGAAACTTATGGCAAAAACATTTTTTTTCCATCAAAATTTTTTGTGTTGCAATTACCAAACAACATACTTTTCAATGATATACTACATACCTTCTGAATTACTTAGAAGTAGTTAAGTAATGACTTACTTTTTATCCAATACATAACTAGTTATTTTTGCAAAACACGATATTTTAACGGCAACTGTAGCTAGTATAGGTGTTTCCCTAATCTAAGCTACCTAATATATCGAAAGATGTCGGCCTTTAGCCCATAGCCTTGCATCAGAGTGGCCTTTCACTTATCAAGCAACATATTAAGGGCGTGAGGGGGGGATGTTTATTAATATACATACGTTGATACGTTGTGTTGTGGGTATTACTCTTACTACTTAATTAAAAAATCGTTTCATGTAATTAACTGAAAACATAGGATGAAGTTAGCATAACTGATGAAATTGAACTGGGCCTTATGTAGTTATACTGCAAAATTTGAGATTAGAAATCAGTGTGCGATGTAGTGATGATACACGACTACCATATACAGTAATTTTTAATGTCCAATAGTATGGAATAACTCTTTCAGATCCAGCTCAAATTCAATACTTATGCTAAGTTCCAGTATTGGTTATGCATACGGCCATTAATCTTTAAGTAATCTAATTTATTGATGTCACTTTAATAATCAGAGCGTTGCTTACATAACTCTTATGAAGAAACTAAATGTTATTTCAGAAAATTAGATCCGCTCAAAATCGGTAGACCGGTGCGGGGCATTCATTCCAACTAAGTCTCAAATTTTTTGTTTTTTTTTTTCAAAATATTTCTTATTTCACTTCTTATTTGAAAAAACAAAGTATGCCTTGTGATAAAAATAAACATACAAATAATTTTAAATAGAAAAATAAAAAATAAATAAATATTATCAAACATTTTATATTAAACATAAATACAAAATAGAACGTGTTGTAAGTGAAGCAATTAAAAAATATTCAGAAAAGGAAAATAATAAGTTTATATGGTGTGAAAGGAGTGTAATCATGATTAGCAAAAGGCAATACAAAAGGAATGTAAAAAAAGAAAAGGAAAGGATTTTGCATTTAATTCAAGCACAATTGCAACCAGAACATAATTTATTACCTTCTGCTGAATGTCTTAATGAAGTGGGTTTATTGATACATGTGGAACATTTTGAAAATGTTAATCAAATTGATGTATTCCACAAAAATTTGAGAGCAAAATTAAGAAAATGGTTTATCGAATACCAGCCATCTGTCCAGTCCACGCGAAGTCTATTAAAACTTTTGTTATCAGAAGATTTAAGCGTACCATCTTCAGTCAAAGGACTTGTGGGTAAATATAAAAAATGCATAGAAACAACTACTTCAGGCGGAAATTGCCAACTGTACAAAAATTGTAGCACTGGGAAATCACTTTTACAGAAGAAACCAAAACGGTTTGCCAACGTTTCAGTTTACGACCTGAAAAATGGTTTGCCAATGCTTTTTAATAAAAAAAATTATTTTATTTTTTTATTTGTTTTCGTTTTTATTTATTTCAATATAAATAAGCATGGGTATATATATAATTTATTTACGTAAAAGAGTGACAGCAACTGTCTTGTTTTGAAATTTAGTAAGAATACACTTAACATCTACCATCTTTATGTCTATTTAATTTGTTTTCTGCTCTAAATCTTTAACGATCCTATGTCCCTGGATGACAGTGGGTACTCAAAAAAATCAAACATTTTGCTGAAAATATTGCCTTTTAGGTAAATATTATCACATTTGTATATAGAAAGTTTACTACTGAAAATTTCTGATACAACCATAACATTTCCATTATTTGATAAACAAATATTATCAGGAGGAGCGGTTGTAATTTTATATCCATAAATGTTAACAAAAGAAAATAGTGTTTTCGATTCAACTGTCTATAATTTTTCCAGGAAATGTTCAGATAAACAAAATGATGATATTTCTAAAGAACTGAATTTGTAGTTTTCACAATGATTGGTAATCGACATGAAAAACAATCGGCCAAGCGTGGATCGACGTTATCATTTGCGTGTTGGCAAAGCTCTTTAAACGTTGAACGTCGTACGTTGGCCCGATTGTATTTTTCTGACAGCAATGATGTTGGGAAAGCACTGAATTATTTTTAGTTTTCACAATGCTTGGCCATCGACATCAAAAACAGTCTGCCGAGCCTCGATCGACGTTATCATTTTCGTGTTGGCAAAGCACTTTAAACGTTGAACGTGTTACGTCTTGCCAACGTTCGAACCAACTTATAAAACGCTTTGCCAACGTTGGCCCGATTGATTTTTCTGCCTGGGTATATAGTCACGTATAACTGTTTTCAATGCGAACCACCCTAATAGTTGTCTAAGATTTCATAACGTACGTGAATTTGCTTTGCATGCAAATTCACACAATATGAATTTCAACTTAAGTTTAACGTGTGAATTTGCTATGCAGGAAAATCTCATGATATGAATTTTAGTTTTAGTGTAATTCTCTTAGTAAGCAAATTTTATTTTGGTGAATTTTAGCTTTAAGTTTAGTTTGTAAAATTTTAAAGTTAGTAAAAGAAAGAACTCAACAACAACTGGTCGTTTTAATACCAAAACTGGCGACGAGGACAAAAATCTAATTAATCAAAAAAGAGTTTGATAATTAAATTAAAATAAAAGAATAAGGACAAAAATCTAATTAATCAAAAAAGAGTTTGATAATTAAATCAAAATAAAAGAATAAGGACAAAAATCTAATTAATCAAAAAAGAGTTTGATAATTAAATTAAAATAAATTAAAAGAATAAGGACAAAAATCTTATTAATCAAAAAAGAGTTTGATAATTAAATTAAGATAAATTAAAAGAATAAAGACAAAAAAATTATTTAATGAAAAAAAAGAGTTTGATAATTAAATTAAAATAAACTAAAAGAATAAAGACAAACAAATTTATTTAATCATAAAAGAGTTTGAATAATAAATTAAAAGTAAAGTTGATGAATAAACCAAAATGAATGAAATGCAATATAAACATGTGCAGTATAAATAACTCACAAACAACGACTTGAAAAGGTGTAAAGTAAATAAAATAAATACAAAGTACAAATACAAGGAAAAAAAGAAATTTCAAAACCGAAAGCAGATTAAAATCTTTTATATTAAAAAGAAAAGAAACAACTAAAGACAAAAGTGCAAACGAATTGAACTAAACAAAAGCATTTTCAAGCTTAAGACAGCAATATCAAACAACAAACAAAGGAAGAGAAATAACAACAGCGAAATTGTAGACAGGAAGGAAGAAGTAACAGCTGCAAGAGGCAAAAAAGTAACTCATGTTCTATTATATTTATACTAAACAGTTGATATAAGTTATTAACAATAGTCAAAAATTTATTACTTACTTAAAAATTTAAATACTAATATATATATAATTTTTTTTTGGGGAAAATTTTTTGTTCTTGTTTAAGTAAAAATAAAAAAATAAAAAATTAATATGAACGCGAATAATATCCAGGCATTCAGTGTAGTTTTAGATTGCATTAAGAACTTAAGCACGTTAGATGGCTCCAGTAGGTATCAGCTACCTGAGTTCATTAAGCAGGTAGAAAACATTCTGCCTACTATACAAGAGTTCGACGCTGGACATAAAAATATTTTAATGGACTATCTGAAAGGCAAAATAGTAGGACGATGTAAGGAAGCACTACATAGACAGGGAAACCCGGACAAATGGGAAGAAATTAAAGAGGTACTAAAAAATAATTTCGGGGAAAAAGAAAATAGTAATAGCCTAATGGACAAACTTAAAATGTGTCGTATGACAGAAACTATAGAAAAATTTTACATGCAAATAACGGAAATAGTAAGTAGGCTACAGAACAGAAACTTAATTTTCAGTGATAACTTATACTCCACATCAGCACTAAATAGAATCGCGCTTCAAATCTTTCGGGAAAACTTACCCGAACCAACAAAAACAATGATTTTTACAAGAAACCCCAACAGCATTGAGGAAGCATTCAAAATTATTACAGAAGCAGGACATTTATACTATAGAGTACAAAAAAAAAGTAATGGATTTCAATATACTAGGTATAATGATAACTTCAGTTCCAAATATTATGGACAACACAAAGAACAAAACCAAACAACAAACCGACATAATCAAAACCATCAACATCATTATGAAAATAGCAACACACAATCAAGAATTACTAATAACAAGAACAATTACCAATCAGGAAATTTTTATAGACAAAATAATAACCAACCAGGAAATTTTTCCAGACAAAATAATAACCAATCAGGAAATTTTTACAGACAAAATAACAAACAATCAGGAAACTTTTACAGAGGTCACAACGACCAATCAGGAAATTACCACAGGTACAACAATGACCAATTAGGAAATTATAATGGATCAAATCAGAGCAGGAATAGGAACAGATCTCAGGATATAGTTACCATGGAGATTGGTTCATCCAATATAAATTTTTCGAGAGAAGCCTTAAACAACTACCCTATATAATTATTGACACCCCAGTCAGGAAATTGTGTTTTGTCGTTGACAGTGGGGCAGAATTTAGTATTATAGATAAGGGAGTATGCTCTCCAAAGTGGAAAACACCAATATCTCTGCAGGCTAAGGCCTTGGGGAAAACATTCCTTTTGCGATCACTTTGTAGATTCCCTCTTTTCAATGAATTTAAAATGGAAAATTGTTATTGTGAATTTTTGGAGTGTGAGTTAAGCAATGGATACGATGGATTAATAGGCAACAATATTTTAAAAAATTTAAATAGTATAATCGACTTCCCGAATCGACAGCTAATCACCAGAAATGCGACTTTGCCGTTGTACATGAGTAAATATGAGGAAACTTACCACACCATATCTTATAAAGAAAACGTTATGGATGTGGGGAATAATCAAATTGTTAGGGAAAATTTTCTTGCATTCATCAAAACAGACCACTTAAATGAGCTAGAAGTGTCCAAGTTGAGGCCTATCGTGCTAAAGCATAAAAAAATATTTTATAAAGCAGAACAAAAACTGCCGTTCACGAATGATATAAAACATAAAATAAATACCAGACATGACATGCCAATATATTCTAAAATGTACCGCTACCCGGAGATTCATAGGGAGGAGGTGAATCGGCAGATCGAAGAAATGCTTAAAGACGGCATAATTAGGGAATCAAATAGCCCGTATAACAGTCCTATTTGGGTTGTACCAAAGAAGCTAAATTCAGACAATGTACAACAATGGAGAATTGTTATCGACTATAGGAAATTGAATGACATAACAATTGAGGACCGATTCCCTATGCCTAATGTTGAAGATATATTTGACAAATTGGGAAATTGTCAATATTTCTCCACAATAGATCTCGCTAAAGGATTCCATCAGGTGGAAATGGATCCTGGCGACATTCACAAAACTGCGTTTTCGACCGCAAACGGTCACTATGAATTTCTGCGAATGCCTTTCGGCCTTCGTAATGCACCAGCGACGTTCCAACGGTTAGTTAACAAAATTTTGGGAGATTATATAAACAAAATATGTATAGTTTATATGGATGATATCCTTGTATTTTCCACTAGTTTAGAAGAACATATGGAGTCGTTGAATAAAATCCTTAATCGTCTACAGAAGGCTAATTTGAGAATTCAACCAGATAAATGTCTCTTTCTATCAAAGGAAACTGAGTTCTTAGGCCACATTGTTACTGCTGAGGGAATTAGAACAAACGGAAAGAAAGTTGAGGCTATTGACAAGATCCAACTGCCTAAAACACGAAAACAAATAAAATCATTTTTAGGGATAACCGGTTATTATAGGCGCTTCATTAAAGATTATGCCAAGATAGCTCATCCCCTCGTAAAATGTTTAAAGAAGAATTCGAAGATTAACGTTAGGGACATTGACTATGTGGATGCATTTAATAAATTGAAGCTATTACTAAAAAACGATCCTGTATTGGCTCACCCCGATTTTAAAAAACACTTTACTTTGGTAACCGATGCCAGTAACTACGCCTTAGGCGCTGTCCTTATGCAGGACAACAAACCACTCTCATATGCTAGCCGTTCCCTTAATGGACACGAACAAAGATATAGTACTATTGAGAAAGAGCTTCTCGCCATTGTATGGGCGACGAAACACTTTCGTCCATATTTGTACGGTCGCAGATTTACAGTGAGAACTGATCACAGACCCCTTGTATGGCTAACTAATATGAAGGAACCGAACTCTAAGTTGCAACGCTGGAAGATTAGGTTAAACGAATTTGACTTTCAAGTCGAATACATAAAGGGAAGAGAAAATGTAGTCGCAGACGGTTTGAGTAGAATAGTGTACGACCCTAGAGAGAATGACAGATCGGATGAGACAACCGCGGAATCAACTATCTGTATTAATTTGAATGAGTTATTTGACCCATTGGAGCACAATGCTGCGAACGACATTGAAACGGTTCACAGTGCAGAAACTGATGATACCAATTTTATATATGTTACGGAAAAACCTTTGAATTTGTTTAGGAATCAGATTATTCTCGACTACGGAACCAGAGAATCATCGAAGTTGAAGATAATACATAGAAAAAAATTAAGAAACCTTATAATGGTAACAAGGGAAACTGATTTAAGAAATATAATGCTACAATACCTCCCAGAAAAAGGATTAGTATCCATTTTTTGTGCGAATGACAATCTTTTTCTGAAATTTCAGGATATTTATAGGATGTACTTTGCAAATAACAAAAATCTGAGAATTTTGAGGTCTAAATTGTTGTTGGAAGATATTACAGACAAAGAAATTATTCTAAAGAAAATTGAAACTGAACACCTTAAAAACAATCATCGCGGAATAAACGAAGTATTCACAAATTTAAAAAACGTTTGTTTTTACCCAAACCTGCAAAAAGAGATTCAAAAATTTATAAATAACTGCGAGGTATGTAATCTTGCAAAGTTCGATAGAAGCCCACTAAAACATGCTTTTAACGTTACAGACACCCCTAACAGACAAAATGATATAGTACACATAGACCTTTGGTATCCGCAAAGGAACGTAATGTACCTTACAAGTATAGATAAACTTACCAAATACGCCACGGCTGAAAAGCTAAAAGACAGATCCTGGCCTTCTATTATTAACGGATTGCAAAAGCGAATTCAATACTTGGGAAGACCAAGGCTAATCATAATGGATAATGAGTTCGACACGTTAAATACAAAACGGTTTCTTAACGATAATGGAATAGACTTTCACTTAACAACTACTTATTTGAAAACTGGGAATGCGGACGTTGAAAGATTGCACTCTACATTAAACGAACATATTCGATTGCTCAACGCTGATCCTAATAACGAGAGTGACTTGCACGGCAACGTATTTAAAGCAATAGCGGCTTATAATGACACTATCCATTCAACGACAAAACGTAAACCAGTTGACTTCCTTAATAACTTGATTTCGAGGGACGACTTGGAGGTTTTTGCTAGGGAACAACACGAAGCAAAAAGAAAAAAGATTGAAGTATTAAACCAAGGAAGAGCTCAAGTGGGTGATTTTTCAAATAAATTTGTAGACAATAACAGAGTGAGTAAATCTCGACCTAAATATAAAATAATTCAAAACTTTAGCAAACAAGGAAATTATTTATTTTCGAACGATAATAAATTTAAAAAGATTTATAAAACTCAAGTGAAAAGGCGACAAAAATATCAAAATCACTAGACGAGAAATAGGCAGAACATGTTTTATATCCTTTCTTGAATGTCAAGTTTTACTGAGAACACCTTCGTTTTATCTCTCCCCCAGATGGCAATGTTTCATATTACACTGATGATCCTTTTACAAGTGATATTTGGAAGAAGAGGCATTGTGCTGTGTGGCTTGCTGGTGAATCCTGTTAGTGAACAATCGGGCTTCGCCAGAATACATCTATTTAATACGGAAATAGCAAACTTAACCAATACAATAGTACATATAATAAACCCATATGAAATAGGAGACATTATTAACCAGATAGAAAACAATATAAATAATATAGACATATATAATAGAGATATTTTAAAGAGCGAAATCCGAATCATTAAGACTAAAATAAAAAGTATTACTCCATTAGATAATTTGAGAAGCAAAAGAGGTTTATTAAATGCTGTGGGTTCGATCTACAAATGGGGTTTTGGACTAATGGACGAGGAGGACAGACAAGAGATTCTAGAACACCTAAAAATTACTGACGAAAACAGTCATAACGCTATACAAACCCTTAATCAACAAATTTCTATAAATAAGCATCTCAATGATAGTATTACTATTCTCAAAGAAACCATAGAAAAAGACAGAACTAATATCGAGCAATCTTTCCGTGAAATTAAGACCCGTAACAATGAAATTGTGAAACATCTTTTGTTCATATGGTATCAGTATGGGTTTGTTTTCATTTCTCCTCGGACTTTCGATAGCGTTTTGCCTGGGATGCAAGTATAGGAAAACTAAACGGGATGTTGGAATTAAAATCGAAATGTCTTCCACTGCTGACATTGCCAAAGTCGAAGGTGATGGAGCAGTACAGGGGCCTTTAAAAATCAAATAAGATACGAATTTAAAAGTCTTGTTATGCTAATATAAGCAATTAAATATAATATGTATTAATAATGATAAAATTATTAAGGAAAAAAATCCATATTTAACTATTAATTGTGAAACATCCTCAAATCAAAAACTATGAAAAAATATATAAATTTATTTCTTTATCTTCAAAATAAAATGTAATTAACTTTAAATTTTATCTTTAATCAAATAGTTATGTATACAATTATACTGTTTCAGCAGGGACTGCTGAAACTGAGGGTGGAAGAGTCACGTATAACTGTTTTCAATGCGAACCACCCTAATAGTTGTCTAAGATTTCATAACGTACGTGAATTTGCTTTGCATGCAAATTCACACAATATGAATTTCAACTTAAGTTTAACGTGTGAATTTGCTATGCAGGAAAATCTCATGATATGAATTTTAGTTTTAGTGTAATTCTCTTAGTAAGCAAATTTTATTTTGGTGAATTTTAGCTTTAAGTTTAGTTTGTAAAATTTTAAAGTTAGTAAAAGAAAGAACTCAACAACAACTGGTCGTTTTAATACCAAAACTATATACATATCGGGCTAAAAAAGCAGTTGCAAAAAGGAACGTCTTTACTAGGGCAGCTTTAGTTAAAAGATGTTGCAATAGATATTGGAATAGATGGTTTACCTCTTTTCAAGAGCTCCACTGTTGGTTTGTGGCCTATATTAGGCAGGTTTGTTAATATTCCACAGTGCAGTGTATTTATGACTGGCTGCTATGTAGGAAAACAAAAACCAGTAGATGTAAATTGTTATTTACATGATTTGAATTAAAAGAATATAGTTTCAATTACAATGGGAACAATGTGAATGATAAATACAAGCTTTTATATGCGATGCCCCAGCCAAAGCATTTGTATGTGGAAGCAAAGGCCACATGTGCCTGCCGTAATGGTTGTCATTGGAATAGATAATGTAAACACATACTCAACAACTGTTGGAGAAAGAAGGACTAACGAAGATTTCGGACTAAGAACGTATACAAATTTCCATCATCCCATGCATTTACAATCGGAAATCATATTAGAAGTTGGTGACACAAATACGATAACACATTTTCCCATTGACTCGATGCATTTGATCTGATAAATAAGAAAACTACCGAATTTAGGCAATTTGTATTGTACACTGCTATATTTTTTTTGAAAGATCCACATTCCTAGTGAAATGTATAATCATTTCCTCTTAGTACATTGCGCATACAGAATTTTGATAAATACTTCCACTAATATACATAGAAAGAGCACAATTTATGATAGAAGAATTTGTTACAGCATTTCCAGTACTATATGGAAGATCAAGTGTTACTTAAAATGTGCACAATTTATTGCATTTGGTAGAATGCGTAAAACAATTTGGTAAACTAGATTTCTTTTCAGCGTACAGTTTTGAATGCTATATGCAAAAAATAAAAAGAAGTATAAAAATGATAAAGCATTTAGCACAGCAAATTTACACAAATTTTTTTTATGAAACTATTATTCTTTCAAAACCATTTGAGGGTCTAACATACAAAAATCACCGTATAAGTTCATTAACTGTTTCAAAAGGATACTTCAGCTATAAATCTCCTGATAACATTTGTTTGACTAAAAACAAAATATTTTTGAAGATAACAATGCACAGTGGTTTGTGGCAAAAAAAAATGGAAATAATTCAGTATCTTCGTAACTGCTGAAGCCAGTGACATGAAATTTTACATGGTTATATCTGAGGTGTTGTCCGTCTTAAGTTTGAAGAGTTTGGGGTAGCAGTTTAAATTTTACACTTAAAAGAAAGTTGATTTTTTTTAAATTTTTTGTCAAAAAGTTACTATCAGTATTTTGATTATAAAAAATAAGTTTCTTCAAAGGCCTTAACCAAGTTAACATGATTTGGATAGACGACAAAAAAACCAAGCTAAAAAGCTAAGCTCTATCTATAATAGTTCGCCCACAGTAACCCCTAGAATATGATCATTTTTAAAAATACTTTTCATGTTTGCATGAGTGGTATAAAAATTGCAAAGCTGCGATCTTAACTTCTCAGCCGGAATCTTAAAGCTATATTTGATAGCAACTTTCCATATGTGACGATAATGGCCCGCGCGACTAGTATAGTCAGGAGAGGAAAAATACCGAAAAAGTCAGATTTTCATATGACTTTTTGTTATTACTAAAACAAACTTACTTCGAATTGTATTTGGGCCAAGCTTCTTACTGTTTTTTATTAGGAACTATACCATCTTAAAACGCTGAACATTTCATAGCGGTATCTCAAAAGTAGTTTTTAAGATATTGCGGGTCAAAGATTAAAAAAATTAACGAAAAACCTTAAATTTTACTAAATTTTTGATAATTTTCCTTAAGTGACCACAATTTTGCGAAACTCTAAAAACAAATACAAAATCTTAATCAACAGGTCTCTAACTTAAAAATTATATAAAATGTTCCAAACAAAAGTCTAATACGTTGTTTGTTATCACGCAAAGAAAATGAAGACCTCAAGACCAAATTCATATTTTTACACTATTTTCAATACTAATTAGAGTTTTTCTTTTCCCGGACTTTTTTATTTCCCAGGAAAGCGGGATTGATTTTTCAATTTCCCGGGAATTGCCGCCCAATACAAAACGATACAAAATAGCATTTCACTTAATTTATTTGAACAAAAACAAATACTTAAGACGAACAACACGTCATGTAAAATTTCACTGGCTTCAGCAGTTACGAAGATACTGAATTATTTCCATTTTTTTGCCACAAACCACTGTGCAATGATAAAAAGCAAATACAAATTTGTTGCCAAGAAATTCTCATGCATGCAAAACTTTTTCAACTAACCCATAAATTCTCTCGATATTAGTATTGCCTTAGCTAAAAATGAATACGCCGAAGAAGACACATTTTATATAAAATGCATTTTTGCTAAAGTGGTTGAACTTCCTCACAAAAATGGCTTTGTATTAATTGCAGAAACACATTTTTGCTGATTTTTTTACGAATAAAAAGAACAAAATGTCAAAGACAAAGAAACTTAAACTTTCTCAAACATCAGACAATATTTTGATCGACATATTAGCTAAAGTAGAATCTATACAACAAGATGTCCGACAAATTAAAAGTAAGTATAATTTTTGTACTATGTTCTTCAACATATTCAAACTGGTCTAGCAAGTCAAAATATTATTTATGGTAAGTTGAATATTTTTATTGAAATATGAAAAACGTTTAATATTTTAAGTAGCGCAATATTAATTTCTTCTTAAAATTATAAAATTTTTTATTACAAAACATACTTAACAATATAATTTAGACAAAATCTCCAACCAAAACATTAATCTGAACAATATTATGGCGGAACAAACTGTTGCTCTTAAATAAACTGTAGAATCTCTTTGGAAAAATTCAAAAATGTTAGAACGTTTTCCAATAACTACTGAAGATGCATTACTTGATTGGGAAAATGCAATTAATGAAGAAAATAAAACTGCAATGGTAATACTTTTAAAATTTTGTGTATATAATACATACATACACACGTATAATTTACTTTACATAAGTACATATATCTCTAAGGTTCATTCAGTAAAATGTCCATTGGGCAAGAACGGCATAAGAAAAAACTTAAAATTAATTTTGGGATCAGATTTGCTGCTTAATTATAACCTTAATGGACGTTCTTTTACGTAAGTATTACGCTTTCATTATTATTATATGTATCAAAGCGAATTAATATCAAGTGGCCTTTCATCAAAACAACACACATACAAATTAGGTGTAGGACTTTTTTTATATGTGCTTTGACAGTTCGGGTTAAAGTTTTTCTCTTTTTCTTATATAGAGTTTGACTGATGGTGTGTAATCAGCTGATGATCATCTGTGATGATAAGGCTACCTGGTACTGAATTCGCCTTGATATGTATGTATGTATAAAAATGTTGGTATAAAAATATTTAAAACTTTCATGTAAATGTCCCTTTCAGATAATACTCTAATTCCGAACGATGCTCATTGTTTTGAAGAAGACGTAAGGAAAGCCATAAAAGATTTGAAAAATCGTAATTTCAAATATATCTCTATTAAAATAAATTAAGTGAAGTGCGACTTTGGCTCGCACACGAAGGGTTCCGTACGAATACACATATGTATATCCCTTTTTGTTTTTGCCCCTTCTGTCATTTTGGCATTTTTTTCGTTGTGCTTCCTTGTTCAATTTTAGTTTTTTATTTTTTAAGTATTTTTCGTTCTTTTAGTTTTTTTTTTTGTTTTGACGCTTTTTAAATTTTCGTGATTTTTTAATTTTTTCTGGCGATTTTTCGTTCATTGCAATTTTGTTGTTTTTTTTTACCGATTTTTTTGTTATGGCATTTTTTTAACATTTTCACTTTCTGACGATATATTTAGTTTTAGCGATTTATTTTAGTTGTGGCGATTTTTTTCAGTTTTGGCGCTTTTTTCGTTTTTGGGGATTTTTTTCGGTTTTTTTATTTTTAGCGATTTTTTTTTTATTGTTTTGACACTTTTTGTCGTCTTGGCGCTTTTTTTGTTTCTGGAGATTTTTTTAGTTTTGACGCTTTTTTTTTGGTTTTTGTGCTTTTTTCGTCATGTGATTTTTTTTCATTTTTGGCGATTTTTTCAATATATATTTTTTTTTGCGATTTTGTAGTCCTTTTTCCTTTAAGCGCTTTTTTCATTTTAGCGTTTTTTTTCGTTTTGAAATTTTTTTAGTTTTGGATTTTTTTAGTTGTAGCGTTTTTTTAAATTTCAAGATTTTAGATCTTATGGTTTCCAAGATACAGCATATTGTCTAAATTTCATAGTCAAAATTACATTAACTGATAGAATACCCTTTAATTTTTATTGTTTTAAATAACGATGTTAATTGGTCTAGTCTATTCTACAGACTACACCAATTAGCACTTACTTTGAAAATTTAAAATGTGTCTATATATAAGTGTCTGTATACTACATTAGTATTTCAACATGTTGCGTTGTTGGCTTTAGAACATCCTTTAATTTTTAACTGTCATATATTTGTTGTTGTAGCAGCCAAATCTTTACATATTCTGTGAAAATTTCAGGTCCGTAGCTCTTATGGTTTCCAAGATACAGCAGATTGTCTAAATTACATAGTAAAATTACATTAACTGATAGAACACCCTTTAACTTTTATAGTTTTAAATATCGGTGTTAATTGGTGTAGTCTATTCTATCGACTAAACCAATTAACACGAACTTTGAAAGTTTAAAGTGTCTATACATAAGTGTCTGCATATTGCTATTTCAACATTTTTCATTGCTCGTTTTAGAACACCCTTTAATTTTTAGCTGTCATATACTTGTTGTTATAGCGGTCAAAGTTTTACATATTCTGTGAAAATTTCAGGTCCGTAGCTCTTACGGTTCCCGAGCAAACATTATATTAGTATTTCAACATTTTTCGCTGCTCGCTTTACAACACCCTTTAATTTTAAACTGTCATATATTTGTTGTTGTAGCGGCCAAAGCTCTACATATCTTGTGAAAATTTCAGGTCCGTAGCTCTTACGGTTCCCGAGAAAACAGCCTGTGACAGACAGATGGACAGACGGACAGCGTAGCGAAAACAATAGGGTTCCTTTACACTTTTGGTGTAACAGAACCCTAAAAAAGCATCAACAGATGGAAAAAGATATATCTAACTAAAACCTATAGCTAAAAACTTTAAAAATGTACCTAAAATATAATTTGTATTATTATTTGTGTTAATGGGTAGTATGAATAAAAAAAGTATTTGCTTTTTTCTTAAAAATTTTTTTAAACACAAAATTCCGGATATTATTTAATATAAGAATTTTTTGGGTTTTAAAACAAATTTTCAAGTAAAAGCAAATACTTTTTTATTCATTTAACTTTATTTCCACTTCAAATAAAAGAACTAAATAAATTTTTCTATCTTTATTTTGGTTATTTAACAGTACGTATCAGAACCATTCATTCGGGTTCGGTGCAGGGTTCGGTTCGGGTTCAGGCTTAAAACCAAAATTTAAACGCGCGCAATTATTTTGCTTAATAATAAAATACATAAATCAATTTAACATTCACGTTTATACGTTTAAACACAATCCTGTCTGTTCTGTAGATCGAGTCGTTTTAAAAACGCTCGATTTAGAAAAATTAAATCCACTAATAGCAAACTTTTTTCATAATTTTCTGCAATTTCATATTTTTTAGAGCTTAAAATATCATATCTGAAATTAATTTTCTATATACGATTTAAAATACATCAATGGGGGATTTATTTATTTTTGGAAACCGAGAAATTTACTCGGATTCGGTTTACCGAACAGGGCCGATTATTATTTTTTTAATTTAATTAAATTTAACTTATTTAGCTTAAAAAACTTTTTTCAACATTGTAGCGTACGTACCGCATTGGCATAAGAAAATATACCTCAAATAAGAAATCATTAAATACCCAGAACAAGAAAAGGCAAAAAATTTTGGCAACCATTCGGCACTTTTAAAAATTACAAAAAATAGTCAGCTTTCGGGGTGCTGCCACCTGGTATGAATTGCTTTGGTCGTTATTTTATTTTGATTTTGTTTTTAATTTTTTTATATTATTTTTCTATTAAATAATTTTTTTTTATTTTTGAACCCGAACCTTGCTGAATTTTTGGGTTCAACGGGTTCGGGTTCAAAGTCTTTATAAACAGCGAACCTGAACCCGCTTGGGTTCACGTTCGGGTTCGGTTTCAGTCCCTGGTTTTATCCATTTTTAATCACTATAAGACTTTTCTATGTTTTTAATGTTACCAAGTTTTTGAGAATTGTCGTAATTTTCGCGATTTTTTCATAGTTTTTGCATTCCATATAATCTTTGCTATTTTTAATTAATTTAGAGCTTGTTTGCAATTTTTGAATTTTTCGCGAATTTTCGCTATTTTCGCGATAATAGTGATTTTTTACCAGTTCTTGGATTTTTTACAGTTTTATCGATTTTTAGTCATATTGTTTCTTCGATATTAGCAAGTTCTTGCGAATTTTTGTCATTTGCGTGATTTTTGCCGAGTTTTTTGCATTCCGTATAATATTAGCTATTTTTAAGCAATTAAATTAAATTAAATTAAATTTTTCGCGAATTTTCGCGATTTTCGCGACAAATGTGGGTTGAGCGATGTTTAATGAATTTAAGGGGCTGTTTAAAATTGTTCGCAAATTTTTTTAATTTTCGCGATGTAAGTAATTTTTCTACTTTTTATCCTCCTTTAGAGCTCTAGATATTTCCAGTTAATTTTAGTGATAAGATAATCTTTAAAAATTTTACATTTTGTGGAATGATTTTTGAATTTAATAAATAATAGATTTTATTTGTTATAAAATACATTTATAGTAATTTTTATTGTTAAAGTAATTATTACCCCTTTATGAGCAATTACTATTACTTTTGCCCAATTACATATAATTGTAGTTGATAATCTTCAATTACAATTAAAATAATTTGTAATTGCTATATATCAACTACCCATTACACGTAATTGTAGTTGTTCATGCCTCAATTACAATTACATGTAATTGTAATTGCTCTTCAGACAATTACACATTACAAGTAATTGTAATTGCAGTGTACTAATTACAAATTACATGTAATGTGTATTTGAACATGTAATTAATTACAAAATGTAATCATTACCCCCCAAGCCTGCTTAAAATATACTTTGAATTTTAAAAAAGAAATACTAATAAGAAGAAAACACAAGAAAAAGCAACACTATTCGTTTGTTGGTTTGTACGCGAATAAAAAACGTTATTACCCACACAAACAGTGAAATATCATAATTTTCTGTTAGTACGTTTATACGCACGTGTTATTTGCAAATAAAAACGTAGTGCTACCAAGTATGTATTTTTATTGTAAATTAATAACTCACGAAAACAATTACTGATTAACGCGCTATTTGCAAATAAGAAGTTTGGGTTGCCTCCTTTACATATGTTTGTTAATAAGAAATAATAAATAGATAAATATATTCACAAATAGATGAATAATCAGTGATTTAATAAGTTACAATAAAAAAGGATTTGGCAGCATTTTACGTTTTTACGTTTTTACGTAACAGATTTTTTACTTAACTAAATAGGACAAACCGTTCTCTAGTTAATATTTTTCGTGCAACTGCTCCTTTTTGACATAACGGCACATCTCGAAAACTATAACCAATTTCAACAAACCGAGTGGAGATTCCAATTCAGCGCCCCAAATAACAAAACAACACTTTCCATTGCTCCAGTCCAAAAGTTGACCTAATTTTGTAAACTTCTGTAATCGGTAATTTTAAAAGTGATCGATTTTCAAACAAAAATTTTGCAGATGTAGCGTATGGCTAGGAAACCCTTGAACAGTTTTTATCATGTACTTTTGTTTTCACCTGTTGTTCAGAGAAGTTTTAATTGTTTTTTAATTGAACTCAATGTTTCCATAGTATTTTATTTAGGAACTTCATTAATATTACTTTTGTATTACACAGAAAAAAATATTACTTATATCCAAGGAATTTTTTCATAAATGCTATGAAGCGAACATGATAATTTTTTTCCAAATTATTTTCATTCGAGCTATGAACTTTTACATAAATTAATTCATATTTCTTTTAAAAAATGTTTTTAAAAATTCAGTATTGAACTTCTATAGTCTGTTGTACTAGGCCAAACCCTTTCCTTTCTGCCAAACAGACTATTTAAAATTAATTGTATTTTTACTTTATATAAATAGAAAAGCATTTTATAATTTGTTGACAAAAAAGTTAAAATTTTTTTCAAAGCAACTTTGATTTCATAAATTTATTTATTAAAAACTAAATTCATACTGCGTATGAAATAATTCCTGTTTTTTATTTATAAATTAATAAAATATATGAATAATAGATTATGAACTTTTTTCATACTATTTATGTTTAAACTTTTTTCTGTGTATATAAAATTTTCTCCAAGTTCTTTCTTGTATAATATCACTACCAGCAGAGTAGAGTGTTCACTTGCTTCTAATGAATCGATTTTACCAATTTACCATTATATAATTATTCTGCAGACAAAGCTACAACATTACTTAAGCATTTGGGAATAAGTTCTTGATTCTATTAAATATATCAGTACTATGAGTATTGAGTTATTTTATCAGAATGTAAATCAAAATTCTCGCAATAAATTCCCGGGATTGAAAATTTTAGACTTGTGCGGATCCTGAACGAACTAGTTCAATTGAATCATTCATTCAATTGAGCGGAGTGAAACGCTCACTTTACTGAGCGTTTTTAGCTCAGTGAAACCATAAGGCGAATTTAAGGTGAATGTTTCATCTTTCTTTCTTGTGTCTGCTGTTTCATAGTTCACGGCGAACTAAAAATAGTGACGCCATTGCCGAATTTGCCTTGAAACGTATCCAATACTGAAACCACGGACCGAAAATGTTCTTAGACTATAACCAAAATATATAATGTGTACATTACATTTTTTAGCACAATGGAAACTTTTTCTTGCTCCCTATTCTAAAGTCCATTTTTTTATTTATATATTTGCTTACTTTCTTTCAGAATTTCTTAACTTTTGAATCACTTCTTGTCATTCTCACAAATTTTGCAGTTTCCAAGAATGTATGCAAAACGGAACTATTTTTTTAGTTAATTCTAAAAAAGGGTAAAATGTCGCCAAAAATTCAAAAGTCGCAATATAAGATGAATTTGAAAAAGTCGCACAAAAACTCGACGGGCGTCAGAAAGGTGGCAAATTGCGACTTTATTAAAAAAATAAAAACTTAAACAAAAAAAATAGTAAATTTAAGACTATCTTACAATAATTGTTGGGCAATTCAAAGCTAGATTATACATATATTATATTATTTTACATTTACAGTTACGGACAAAAAAATAGGGTCGCAAACTTTTGAGATATAAAATTGAAAATTTCTGCCAAAATTTTGAAGTTAGTTCAAATTTTTTTTTTACAAATTATCGCATGTCTATAGAGCTTATAAAAATTATTATCTGGCAACGCTCTGCAAATAAAGATAATGTGGCAAGCTGTCGTCAATCAGGAATGCCAACCATTAATAAAGACAAAAAAAATAGGGTCAACGGTAAATTACTACAATAAAAATTACAAATTTGCAAAAGTAAGTTATTTCTGGGGCTGAAAGTGGCTTGAAATTTAATAATTTAAGCTTTTTGATATAAATATATTATAGGTATTAGTAATATGGGTCGTGCAACGCATTGTACGGATGCTGAGAGGACCATCATAAAAAATTTAAAAAGTAAAGGTAAAAGTCAACTGCAAATTGCTGAAGCTATTGGTATTTAACGCATTACGAGGTAAAACAAATAATTTATTGAGAGGTAGACCACGGAAAACTTCTGCTAAAGACTATAATTGCATTAAGTTATTATCAACCCGTGACCCGTTCAAGTCTGCTGCAGCAATTAGAACTGAGATGGGACTAGAGATTTCCACCAGGACTGTTAGACGCCGATTGGTGGAAAAGAATTTATTCGGTAGATCTTCCAGAAAAGTCCCAATGCTCACTAAGAGACATCGACAAAGTCGAATAATATTTGCTAAACAACATGGAAATTGGGACGGCGCCATTCTCGGCAAAAAGTGGCGGAACGTGTTATGGTCGGACGAATCTAAAATCAATTTGATTGGTAATGATGGAAAAACGTGGGTTAGGCGTCCAAAAAATAAAGAGTTATGTTCGCGATACACGACGAAAACATTCAAACATGGTGGAGGCAACATAATGGTCTGGGGATGCTTTTCGTGGTATGGAGTAGGGCCATTATATTGGACAAAACAAAACATGGCTAAAAATCTATACCGCCAGATCCTAGCTGAAGTAATGCTGCCCTATGCGGGCTGGGAAATGCCCGTTAAATGGACTTTTCAGCAGGACAACGACCCTAAACACACGTCGTTGCTTGTAAGAAAATGGTTTTTGGACAACAATGTGAATGTAATGACATGGCCTGCACAATCACCGGATTTAAATCCAATAGAAAACTTATGGAAAATAGTAAAGGAAAAAATTGGCCCAATAAAATCACGAAATAAAGAGGAGTTGTGGGAAAAAAATCAAAGTGCGTGGTACTCAATACCAAGGAAGATCTGTCACGATTTAGTGGACTCAATGCCAAAAAGGTGCAAGGCAGTCCTACAAAACAAAGGTTATGCTACCAAGTATTAGTCACGTGCAAACTTTTCATAGTTAATTTTCACTTTTTTTTACTTTCTTGTATGACCCTATTATTTTGTCCCTTCGAAGTCGAACAACCTAAAGATTTTTATGCTTTCTATTTCAATCAATGAACTACTTTTATTTGTTACATAATAGATAAATCTATAAAAATAAATCAATAAAAAATACAAATATTTAAAGCTGGAAGATTTTATTTCGTTGTATTCAAAGTAATTATAACTGACCCTATTTTTTTGTCCGTAACTGTATAATGATTTTATACACAGAAAAAATTTTGAACATAAATAGTATGAAAAAAGTTCATAATCTATTATTCGTATATTTTATTAATTTATAAATAAGGAATTAATTCATACACTGTATGAATTTTCTTTTTAATAAATAAATTTATGAAATCAAAGTTGCTTTGAAAAAAATTTTCAACTTTTTTGTCAACAAATTCTAAAATGCTTTTCTATTTATATAAAGTAAAAATACAATTAATTCCAAATAGTCTGTTTAGCAGAAAGGAAATAGTTGTGCCTAGTACAACAGACCATAAAGTTCAATATTGAATTTTTAAAAATAATTTTGAAGGAATTTATGAATTAATTTATGTAAAAGTTCCTAGCTGGAATGAAAATAATTTGAAAAAAAAATATCATGTTAGATTCATAGCACTTATGAAAAAATTCCTTGGATATAAGTACTATTTTTTTCTGTGTACTAAAGCTTTTTTTGATTAATATTCTTCGGAATCGTAGCGTTTTTTTTTTAATTATAAATTTTATATTTTTGAATTATAATAAAAAATGTGAGTATCATGGTCACACCCGATTAAATGGAATTACTCTACTGCAACAATTTTTCATCAGACATTCGTGACAATTTTTTTATATTAACTTTTGACAGCGGTTCGCACGAAATGATGAACACAGTACAGAGATGGTTAGATTCTCCGAATTTTTTAATCAAAATAAAGTATGTAGTATGCTAACCCAAAAAAATAAAAAATACCTAGGATTTTTTATGTGCAGTTTTTTCACATGAAAATCCGTTTTTTTTCGTCTAAATTTACATTTTTTATACCCTTCACCACAAAGTGGTAAGGGTATTATAGGTTTGTTTTCGCTTATGTTGAAACTCCTCTGACGAAGTCCCCAGTTAACATAGTCTTAATTTATGTATTAATCTGCTATAATTGCTCGAAAGCTTCACGCATATAAAAAAAAAATCAACTCATGAATGACTAAGTTATATATATAGTAAAAAATGTAAAAAGACAAAAATCGGACTCGAACTCAGCATACAAACCTCAACCTCACCCTCTATACCAGAGAGGCTTAGATAAATGTTTGGTAATTTGCGGTTACATAAGCTAAACATATTTTTGGTGCAATTAACCTTTTTATATTACGTTTGATTTTGTGTCCAGAGGTGGGAACAATTTTTTCAAGGATGGAAAACCAACATTTTAAAATGGTTTAAAAATGGAACTTGAAATGCACCTTTTCAATCAACTTTTTTAATAATATACCTACTATTATATTATATATATGTAAAAAAAAGTAATGATAGTTCTCTTCAAAGTTATTTTTCATAATTAAAAATAAAATTTAAGAGTTTTACACGTACTTTTAACCGATTTTGTATATTTGCAAAATATTTAAGGTCATATTTTGAAAATATAGAAGTCGGAATATTCATAATGGTTTTATGGACGATAAAAAAACTATAAAGAAAAATAACTATTTATAAAGAAAAATATTTTTGTTCTTCCCCCTGTCATCAAAAACAACAATAATCTTGAAGTTTTAATTTCGATTTGTTGTTTTTAGTTTCTGTAAAAAGTAAATTTCTTTATTCTGTTGTCTTTGCTTAGAAGATTGCGATTTTTATTTCATTAGAAAAAATTTGGGCCCTAATGGGGTAAATCACGTCATTAAATTGAAATTTATATACACTGAAAATAATTCGTGCAACATTTTACGAAAAAAAAACTTTCGTAAAAAAATAAACTCCAAAGAAGTCATGAAAATGTAGAGTTTGCGATCCGGAAGTAGTGCAAATTTGAAACATTTCTAATGATTATTACATAGGGTTGTCATTGCAAGAAGTTCTCTTTTTCGGTTCATAATCACCGAATTGGGAGCGATGTATAGGAAAATTTCCTTTTAGCGTTCTATAATATATTTCTGCAGGAAAAATGCTAAAGAGTAACACATTTTCGCAAATTGTTTCTTTTTATACGAACTTAAACACAAAACAGGATTTTCATGTATATTCAATTAAATAACTATTAATTTTTAGACAAAAATTAGTTTATAAATTTATTCAAAAAAACTAATTTTACGTGACAAATATAAATTTTAATGTACTTGCTTTTCTACTAATTATTTTCATATTTTTAATATCGATTCTATGGAAGCAATGAAAATGTAGTTCCTTAAAAATTACATCAAATTTTTTTACTGAGTATATTACGAAAAACCATTTATGCAATATTTTTTTTTCATTTACGAAAGTAACGAATACCTTTCGTAAACATTTGTCCTTGTTAAAAAATATATTTGAAAGAAAACAAGTAAGAGGGTTATATTCGGCTATGCCGAATCTTGTATACCCTTCACAGAGTAATATAAATGGTATATCTGTGGTCACAAGTTATAACAGTTAAGTCGAGTTAGGACAAAGTGTATTTATCATTATAATTTAGTTTATTTCTCTTAACTTAACTGTTGTTTCATTATAAATTAAATTACAAATTAATATAGTACAAAATTGCTAGCATTCGCTTAATCTAAATACCTTGATTTTTACACAGCGATTTTAAAATTCTCTTTTGACCACTTGTCAAAATCGAGTTTAGTCGTTATTCCTTGTGGCCACAGATACATGTGCATACAATTATACACGAAATAGTTATGCAATAATTCCAAATAACTTTCTTAATTACTTTTTTCGTAAAATATGCAAACTTTTGTATATATGTAGCTATTACGAAATAAAGTATTTTCTAATACATACATAATTTATTCAATTGAGAGTTTTTGTTATTTAAATATCTAATGTGTAATGTACGCATCAGAGGCCCTAGTATTTGGCCAGGGTAGAGCGAGATTTGATTTCGGCGGCCTTTGGTCAACAGAAAAAAATATGATATATTTTATTTTAAAAAACATGTTTTTGAAGCTGATTTAAAATTTTATTATTGTGTTTAACTGGCTTGGTGAATAATTTTGTGTGACTTATTATTTCTTTTCATTAACATATCTATAGTCAATGTTGGCAGCCAGCTAAAACTATGAAAACGCTTTTTATTTTTAATAACTTCCTATATTAATATACAAAATAAGGAAGAATTTTTTAAGCTGGCGACTAGTTTTTTTATAATAGGCATCATTTACTCTTTTCAGTAATTTTAGTTGAGTTTTTTCCAGTTCAAAATAAATTAAATTTTAAAGTTGTGGTAAAATTAAAAACAAAAAAATTTTGTTGCAAGTAAGCGATAAGTTAAAGGCAAATTCATCTTTCCTGGTGAGTTAAAGTAAATTTGTAATAATGATGAAGTGATAAACACTTCGACAAAATCCTGCCTTTTGCTATTACCAAGTTGTAATAATGGCCCTAAATAATACGAAATTTAAAAAAATATGCCATTAGCGGCATTAGATCTATCAAATCGAGGAGATTTTAATCGACTTGAGTTAAGAAAACGGTCGATAATTTTAGGAACATATATTTTATTTATCTATTCCTATTAAATTAAGTATGTCAAATTATTACACTCCTGTTTCTTTAAGAAAGCTCTTAATGCTATATATTGTAATTAGTATTTGGCGCAAATTTCAATCAGTCACTAGAAAATGTATATATATATATATATATATGTAGGTATTTTAATAACTAGTTAAAGATACCACGTTCGGTAATGTGTGTGAAGTTAAATTTTAAAATTTGAAACCCTAGACAAAAACCATCGAATTTAACAGAGGTCTGTTAACAGTTTAACATGACTCTGTTAAACATTTAAAATTTTGTTTTTTTCATTTAAAATTGAATAATTACTAAATTGTTAAACAAATTGCACCAGCAAATAATTAAATATCTTATTTACGTCATACTTTGTACCTAGATATGGCTTTGGCATATAAATACATACAAATAAGCGGATTTTAGATCGCTTGAAAAAAAATTAATATATAAAAGACTTTAGTCCTTTTCTCGAAAATGGTAGGAGATGGGGTAAATATTTTCACGGAGGGGACTCCTAGTAGCGTCTAGATAATTGTCCGATGGTCAAATATTTTAACATTCTGTTTTTTTAGAAATTATAGGCCGATTTCAAAAAAACCATATTAGAAATCTGAAAAAGGACTATCGTCCTTTTCTCGAAAATGGAAGGAGATGGGGTAAATTTTTTTTACGGAGGGGACTCCTAGTAGCGTCTAGATAATTGTCCGATGGTCAGATATTTTAACATTCTGTTTTTTTAGAAATTATAGGCCGATTTCAAAAAAACCATATTTGAAATCTGAAAAAGGACTTTAGTCCTTTTCTCGAAAATGGTAGGAGATGGGGTAAATTTTTTTCACGGAGGGGACTCCTAGTAGCGTCTAGATAATTGTCCGATGGTCAAATATTTTAACATTCTGTTTTTTTAGAAATTATAGGCCGATTTCAAAAAAACCATATTAGAAATCTGAAAAAGGACTATAGTCCTTTTCTCGAAAATGGAAGGAGATGGGGTAAATTTTTTTTACGGAGGGGACTCCTAGTAGCGTCTAGATAATTGTCCGATGGTCAGATATTTTAACATTCTGTTTTTTTAGAAATTATAGGCCGATTTCAAAAAAACCATATTTGAAATCTGAAAAAGGACTTTAGTACTTTTCTCGAAAATGGTAGGAGATGGGGTAAATTTTTTTCGCGGAGGGGACTCCTAGTAGCGTCTAGATAATTGTCCGATGGTCAAATATTTTAACATTCTGTTTTTTTAGAAATTATAGGCCGATTTCAAAAAAACCATATTAGAAATCTGAAAAAGGACTATAGTCCTTTTCTCGAAAATGGAAGGAGATGGGGTAAATTTTTTTACGGAGGGGACTCCTAGTAGCGTCTAGATAATTGTCCGATGGTCAGACATTTTAACGCTACTAGGAGTCCCCTCCGTGAAAAAAATTTACCCCATCTCCTACCATTTTCGAGAAAAGGACTAAAGTCCTTTTTCAGATTTCAATTATGGTTTTTTTGAAATCGGCCTATAATTTCTAAAAAACAGAATGTTAAAATATCTGACCATCGGACAATTATCTAGACGCTACTAGGAGTCCCCTCCGTAAAAAAAATTTACCCCATCTCCTTCCATTTTCGAGAAAAGGACTATAGTCCTTTTTCAGATTTCTAATATAGTTTTTTTGAAATCGGCCTATAATTTCTAAAAAAAAGAATGTTAAAATATCTGACCATCGGACAATTATCTAGACGCTACTAGGAGTCCCCTCCGTAAAAAAAATTTACCCCATCTTCCATTTTCGAGAAAAGGACTATAGTCCTTTTTCAGATTTCAAATATGGTTTTTTTGAAATCGGCCTATAATTTCTAAAAAAACAGAATGTTAAAATATTTGACCATCGGACAATTATCTAGACGCTACTAGGAGTCCCCTCCGTGAAAAAAATTTACCCCGTCTCCTTCCATTTTCGAGAAAAGGACTATAGTCCTTTTTCAGATTTCTAATATGGTTTTTTTGAAATCGGCCTATAATTTCTAAAAAAACAGAATGTTAAAATATCTGACCATCGGACAATTATCTAGACGCTACTAGGAGTCCCCTCCGTAAAAAAAATTTACCCCATCTCCTTCCATTTTCGAGAAAAGGACTATAGTCCTTTTTCAGATTTCTAATATGATTTTTTTGAAATCGGCCTATAATTTCTAAAAAAACAGAATGTTAAAATATTTGACCATCGGACAATTATCTAGACGCTACTAGGAGTCCCCTCCGTGAAAAAAATTTACCCCATCTCCTACCATTTTCGAGAAAAGGACTAAAGTCCTTTTTCAGATTTCAAATATGGTTTTTTTGAAATCGGCCTATAATTTCTAAAAAAAACAGAATGTTAAAATATCTGACCATCGGACAATTATCTAGACGCTACTAGGAGTCCCCTCCGTAAAAAAAATTTACCCCATCTCCTTCCATTTTCGAGAAAAGGACTATAGTCCTTTTTCAGATTTCTAATATGGTTTTTTTGAAATCGGCCTATAATTTCTAAAAAAACAGAATGTTAAAATATTTGACCATCGGACAATTATCTAGACGCTACTAGGAGTCCCCTCCGTGAAAAAAATTTACCCCATCTCCTACCATTTTCGAGAAAAGGACTAAAGTCCTTTTTCAGATTTCAAATATGTTTTCTTTGAAATCGGCCTATAATTTCTAAAAAAACAGAATGTTAAAATATCTGACCATCGGACAATTATCTAGACGCTACTAGGAGTCCCCTCCGTAAAAAAAATTTACCCCATCTCCTTCCATTTTCGAGAAAAGGACTATAGTCCTTCTTCAGATTTCTAATATGGTTTTTTGAAATCGGCCTATAATTTCTAAAAAAAACAGAATGTTAAAATATTTGACCATCGGACAATTATCTAGACGCTACTAGGAGTCCCCTCCGTGAAAAAAATTTACCCCATCTCCTACCATTTTCGAGAAAAGGACTAACGTCCTTTTTCAGATTTCAAATATGGTTTTTTTGAAATCGGCCTATAATTTCTAAAAAAACAGAATGTTAAAATATCTGACCATCGGACAATTATCTAGACGCTACTAGGAGTCCCCTCCGTAAAAAAAATTTACCCCATCTTCTTCCATTTTCGAGAAAAGGACTATAGTCCTTTTTCAGATTTCAAATATGGTTTTTTTGAAATCGGCCTATGATTTCTAAAAAAACAGAATGTTAAAATATTTGACCATCGGACAATTATCTAGACGCTACTAGGAGTCCCCTCCGTGAAAAAAATTTACCCCATCTCCTACCATTTTCGAGAAAAGGACTAAAGTCCTTTTTCAGATTTCAAATATGGTTTTTTTGAAATCGGCCTATAATTTCTAAAAAAACAGAAAGTTAAAATATCTGACCATCGGACAATTATCTAGACGCTACTAGGAGTCCCCTCCGTAAAAAAATTTACCCCATCTCCTTCCATTTTCGAGAAAAGGACTATAGTCCTTTTTCAGATTTCTAATATAGTTTTTTTTGAAATCGGCCTATAATTTCTAAAAAAAAACAGAATGTTAAAATATTTGACCATCGGACAATTATCTAGACGCTACTAGGAGTCCCCTCCGTGAAAAAAATTTACCCCATCTCCTACCATTTTCGAGAAAAGGACTTAAGTCCTTTTTCAGATTTCAAATATGGTTTTTTTGAAATCGGCGTATAATTTCTAAAAAAACAGAATGTTAAAATATCTGACCATCGGACAATTATCTAGACGCTACTAGGAGTCCCCTCCGTAAAAAAAATTTACCCCATCTCCTTCCATTTTCGAGAAAAGGACTATAGTCCTTTTTCAGATTTCTAATATGGTTTTTTTGAAATCGGCCTATAATTTCTAAAAAAACAGAATGTTAAAATATTTGACCATCGGACAATTATCTAGACGCTACTAGGAGTCCCCTCCGTGAAAAAAATTTACCCCATCTCCTACCATTTTCGAGAAAAGGACTAAAGTCCTTTTTCAGATTTCAAATATGGTTTTTTTGAAATCGGCCTATAATTTCTAAAAAAACAGAATGTTAAAATATCTGACCATCGGACAATTATCTATACGCTACTAGGAGTCCCCTCCGTAAAAAAAATTTACCCCATCTCCTTCCATTTTCGAGAAAAGGACTATAGTCCTTTTTCAGATTTCTAATATGGTTTTTTTAAATCGGCCTATAATTTCTAAAAAAAACAGAATGTTAAAATATTTGACCATCGGACAATTATCTAGACGCTACTAGGAGTCCCCTCCGTGAAAAAAATTTACCCCATCTCCTACCATTTTCGAGAAAAGGACTAAAGTCCTTTTTCAGATTTCAAATATGGTTTTTTTGAAATCGGCCTATAATTTCTAAAAAAACAGAATGTTAAAATATCTGACCATCGGACAATTATCTAGACGCTACTAGGAGTCCCCTCCGTAAAAAAAATTTACCCCATCTCCTTCCATTTTCGAGAAAAGGACTATAGTCCTTTTTCAGATTTCTAATATGGTTTTTTTTAAATCGGCCTATAATTTCTAAAAAAAACAGAATGTTAAAATATTTGACCATCGGACAATTATCTAGACGCTACTAGGAGTCCCCTCCGTGAAAAAAATTTACCCCATCTCCTACCATTTTCGAGAAAAGGACTAAAGTCCTTTTTCAGATTTCAAATATGGTTTTTTTGAAATCGGCCTATAATTTCTAAAAAAACAGAATGTTAAAATATCTGACCATCGGACAATTATCTAGACGCTACTAGGAGTCCCCTCCGTAAAAAAAATTTACCCCATCTCCTTCCATTTTCGAGAAAAGGACTATAGTCCTTTTTCAGATTTCTAATATGGTTTTTTTGAAATCGGCCTATAATTTCTAAAAAAAACAGAATGTTAAAATATTTGACCATCGGACAATTATCTAGACGCTACTAGGAGTCCCCTCCGTGAAAAAAATTTACCCCATCTCCTACCATTTTCGAGAAAAGGACTAAAGTCCTTTTTCAGATTTCAAATATGGTTTTTTTGAAATCGGCCTATAATTTCTAAAAAACAGAATGTTAAAATATCTGACCATCGGACAATTATCTAGACGCTACTAGGAGTCCCCTCCGTAAAAAAAATTTACCCCATCTCCTTCCATTTTCGAGAAAAGGACTATAGTCCTTTTTCAGATTTCTAATATGGTTTTTTTGAAATCGGCCTATAATTTCTAAAAAATAGAATGTTAAAATATTTGACCGTCGGACAATTATCTAGACGCTACTAGGAGTCCCCTCCGTGAAAAAAATTTACCCCATCTCCTACCATTTTCGAGAAAAGGACTAAAGTCTTTTATATATTAATTTTTTTCAAGCGATCTAAAATCCGCTTATTTGTATGTATTTATATGCCAAAGCCATATCTAGGTACAAAGTATGACGTAAATAAGATATTTAATTATTTGCTGGTGCAATTTGTTTAACAATTTAGTAATTATTCAATTTTAAATGAAAAAAACAAAATTTTAAATGTTTAACAGAGTCATGTTAAACTGTTAACAGACCTCTGTTAAATTCGATGGTTTTTGTCTAGGGTTTCAAATTTTAAAATTTAACTTCACACACATCGTTCGGTATGTCATTATAGATTTAAATTAATCTATTAAAGATTACCTTTCTTGGCAAATTTTACAATTAAATTATCTTCATTTGTTGATTGAGCACTATCATTTTCAATTGATAAAATTGCCAGGTCTGCTATTTTTTTCTTGAGCTGGGGTAGATCTTATGCTAGGAACACAACTGGGACAAATGACGAATTTTCGGTCGCAAATATTCGTCGTCAAAAATAAAACATATTTGTGTATATAAATATACACGGAATAACGGCGTCAGAAGAAATTCGTCATACGCGGCGAACTCTGAATAGATTTTTTCTATTTCTTACGCCGCCGAACGACGAACAAATCAGTGCTAAGTGGCTATGTTTGGTTTTAGTTTTGAAGTATTTTAGTAAATAAAGTTAGTTTTTACTTTAATTATTGTTTTATTTTTATTTTATAGAATTTGAAATAAATATAGATAATAATTAACTATAAAAATTGCTTTTAGTTGTGTTTTTGTTAATGTTTAATTTTTCAAGTATGTATTATTTTAATATGGTCACACTTTGCACACACAGTAAAGAACTTTATCAATTACAACAGTTGTTACGTTCTCGTCGCTATTGTGCTTAATACGACGAATTTAAACAGCGAATTTTTATCGAAGAATTTGTCGTGTTGGGCTAAATTCGTCGTTCGTCCAAGTTGTGTTCCCAGCATTAAGTAGGTTTTTATTAGTTTCAGTATACTACTACTACGCTCACCTCTCATGTTTTATAAATTTTTATAATAAAAATATACAAATGCGCTAGAAATTGCTTTTCGCCCCTTGACACCTGGCGCCTAGTGCAACCGCTCTCGTTCCACCCTTGAGCCGGCGCAGTATGGATGTATGTATATCAAATATAACAAATGTAAAAAAACAACGCTCAAGTACAGCTTTGCATCCTAGCGAACTTTTTTGATAAACTCTAATAATATAATTCAAATAATTATGCTGCGTATTTAAAGTAGAAAATTCCATAAACTATACAATGTTAAATTTTGATTAAACTTAAAAGTCGATTTATTCAATATTTTTTGTGGCTATATTATTTTTCTAAAAGCAAAACGCAACTATGATGATAGGTATAATTATAAATTTTTTCTCGATATAAGAAATTCTCACAAATTACAGAAACGAGACACACATAGTTGCCAGATGAAATAGGGATAAATTCGTCAAATTTCGAGCGAAAAATCGTCAAAAACGTCAAAATAATTATCTGAAATCGTCAAAAATTCGTCAAAAGTAAAAAAAAAACACTTATTTCGAGGTTAAAAACTAATTTTGTATAGAAATCTACTTAATAAACAGAATGATAATTAATAATGAATAACATAACAAAAAAATTCAGTTTTTACACAAAATAAACGAAATTCTTATCAATAAAGACATCAATTGTTGTTTTAACTCATTAAACAGTATAATTACATGTTTAGTGAATTTTACTTTTAGAAAAATAATATATATACAGTGCAGTAGCTCGGTAAGGCACAAAATTATTGAATAAACCAACTTTTAAGTGTAATCAAAATTTAACATTTTTTGGTTTTTGGAATTTTCTACTTCAAATACGCAGTATATTCATTTGAATTATGTTATTAGAATTTATAAAAAAATTTCGCTGGGATGCAAAGCTATACTTGAGCGTTGTTTTTTTTTTGTGTTTAAAAATTTTTATATTTGATATACATACATATGTATGTATGCAGCAGTTGATAAATTATGGAGTGAAGAGGTTTTAAAATACATGTAACACTAAAAATATTAACATTAATATGACTAGTTATTGGCATAACTATCCCTTTTACTCCTTACTTTTATTACATATTATAACAAAAGCTGCAAAGTTCTTAATCAAGTTCAAAATTGTTTTAAAAGTTCTAAGAAGTATTAACTAACTTATAATTCTTAAAAATCGTCAAATTTAAGGTAAAAACACCGAAAATCGTCAAAATGACGATAAATCGTCGAATCTGGCAACCATCCCTATCACCGATCTTATGTAGGACGATTCATATAATATTAGTTGAGATATTGTATGACTCACCCTGCAAGCCAGAAAATAGTTAAGTATTTATTTTAGATTAAAGTAGAATTGTAGTTGTTTGGCTGAGAACAGTAAGCGGTTTCCCTATAGTTATTTTTTTTCGGGAGCCGGGTTAAAATCACGGCGCCTGAAATTTTTATTTTTTTAGATGTTTCTTTCAATGTTAATATATTTATTTTTCATAAGATATTAAAATCAATAAGAGAAAAAATAGATTATAGAAAATAAATTAATAGTAAATAAATAAAACCAATAAAATAGTTATTTGGGATCAAATTTTTTTAGTACCAAATAGAAAAATTGCAAAAAAAATTTTAGAAAATCAATATTTTTTGAGCTCAAATGATTCTAAATTTATATTTGCATAAATTAATGCGAAATTAACTGTATATATGTAACCTAAAAATTCATGTTTAAGAATACCAATTTTGTAATATACTTTTTGTACAACTAATACACGTAATCTCAACAAATAGGTATCTGATGCGTACATTACACATTAGATATTTAAAAAAAACTCTCAATTGAATAAATTATGTATGTATTACAAAATACTTTATTTCGTAATAGCTACATATATACAAAAGTTTGCATATTTTACGAAAACAGTAATTAAGAAAGTTATTTGGGAATTATTGTTGAAATATGGCAACCCTTGTTATCTGTACAACATGTACGTTCTCTTTGTTTTTTCTTTCATATTTACATTCTTATATGCTAAGCATATTCTTGCAGTACCATTCTTGTATCAGTCTTTATTTAAAACTCAAACAATAAACATTGAAATCTTAACAGGTTATGCGCCCAGCCTGGAAATATAAAAAATAAAATAAGTTTTTTTTTTACAGTTTTTTTGAACAAGAATATGAGTTCATTTTATCAGATCGAGAAGCTGGACGGCAACAACTTCGACTCCTGGATAATACAAATGCGAAGTGTGTTGATACACAGTGGGTATTGGAGATTGGTTAGCGGTGAGCTAAAAATAGAAAGTGGTGTAGATGCCGCCGCAGTTGAAAAAAATAGATCTGATGATGAAAAGGCTCTGGCCACTATTTGTCTCAGCGTAAAACAGACACAGTTGAATTATATTAAGAACTGTAAGTTGTCATGTGAAGCCTGGAAAAAGTTGCAGGAGGTGTACAGGCCGCAGGGACCTATACAAAAGGTAACACTACAAGAAATTTGTGAATTTGGTTATGTCAGAGGACGGCGACATGGTAGAACACATAAACATGTTTTCAGAAATAGCTGACAAGCTGCAGGAAGTTGGTATTACTATACAAGAAGAGCTTTTGTCCATAATTTTATTGTCCAGTCTACCACAACGGTATGAAAATTTCGTTATTGCAATGGAAACCAGGGACAGCTTGCCTAATTTGATTACCCTGAAACAAAAACTTCTAGAAGAAGGCGAAAGAAGAAGAAATGAAAAAAATGTCGTTTCAAATCAACAAGCGTTTGGTGTTCGTGCAAAAGGTGAACGAAAGCACGAGAAAGAACAACGGAATAGCAACAAGCCAAAATTGAAGGGTAAATGTTTTGTATGTGGTAAAGCCGGTCACTATGCGAACAAGTGTGAAATGAAAAAACAACAACATCAACAAATATCGTTTTCTATATTAGCGGTAGCTGATACTTTGCAAAAGGGTAACTGGTATGTTGACAGTGGCGCAACTGCACACATGTGTAATGATCGAAACATGTTTACAAATTTTCAACAACATGACGAGAAAATCTCGTTGGCTGGCAACAAGTATATACTGGCAACGGGCAAAGGAGACGTAAGGATAAGATCGTGTAATAATGACATTGTTTTAAGAAATGTCTTGTATTCATCAGAATTACAAGGTAGTTTTGTTTCGATCAGTAAAGTTGTCGAACGCAATTATTTTGCCAAGTTTACGAAGGATGCCGCATATAAATATGGCAAAAATTATACTGCCATAATGAAGGCAGAAAAACGTAACAATTTATATGTGGTTGTGTGTGATGCTGATGAAAAGTTGTTTGCTGCAAATTGTAAATGGCATGACCGATACGGTCATTTAAACAATAAAAGTTTGGAAATGTTATCCAGTAAAGAAATGGTTGTTGGAATAAATTTAAAGGGAAACAATATGGAAAAGTGTAAAACTTGCATGTTGGATAAGGTGCATGTGTGTCCATTTCCCCAAGAGTCTACAACAAAAGCGAATTATCTATTGGAACTCGTTCACACAGATGTCTGCGGACCAATAAATGTACCCAGTCTTGGCGGCTCGAGATATTTTTTGATTTTTGTGGATGATAGATCCAGACAAACTTTTGTTTATTTTTTGAAACGAAAATCAGAGGTGCAGCAAAAATTCCAACATTTTAAAGCGCAAGCTGAACGTCAAACTGGCAGAAAAATTTTAGCAATCCGTAGTGATAATGGTGGTGAGTACACAGGCAAAGACTTTAATGATTTTTTAGGGGAGTGTGGCATAGTACGCCAACTAACTGTATCACACACGCCTCAGCAGAACGGCGTTTCAGAACGCATGAACCGAACATTGGTTGAAATGGCACGTTCGATGATGATCCATGCTGGTGTGCCGAATAATTTATGGGCGGAAGCCATATGTGCAGCAGTGTATTTGCGAAACCGTAGTCCCACACGCCATTTGGGCAATGAAACTCCATATGAGATCTGGCATGGCAGGCGGCCTAGTGTTAAGCATTTAAGAACATTCGGTTGCTTGGCAGTACCACTTAAGAAGCCGCATAGATCAAAATTTGAAGCACGTGGTGATGAATTAATAATGGTTGGCTACTCTTTGGTATCTAAGGCATACCGATTGTACGATCATGCGACACGCAATATTGTTGAACGCCGTGATGTTGAATTCGACGAAACAAAATTATTTCGACATATTGAGCTGAATGATAATCACCCGAATTCCAATGATTTTGTAATTTTTGATTTTGACAAAAATAACAAAGAATTTTCCAATAACATTGAAACTCAACAAACCATGTACGAAAATAATGCAGAACCGTTTAGTGCTGATTCAGATGGCAACGACAACGAAGAAAACTTTGACACAGCTGCAGAGGATTCCGATGAAGACTTTCATGGTTTTAAGACAGGACCTGGTAGACCCCGAATTGTGAAAAGTGGACAACCTGGTCGACCACGAAAAATGAAAAATTTTGTAGGTAGCTTATGTAATGATGTTATTCCAGGTACCTTTGAAGAGGCATTATCTTGTGCTAATAAAGATAAATGGAAAAAGGCTATGAGAGCTGAGATCAAAGCGTTACAAAAGAACAACACGTGGAGCCTAGTTAATTTACCAGAGGGTCATAGAGCTATTGGAAGCAAATGGGTATTCGCGATTAAACGCAATAAAAACGGGGAAATTGAACGTTATAAATCTCGTCTGGTGGCAAAAGGTTGTAGCCAGAAATTTGGTATCGACTATGGCGAAACATTTTCACCTGTGGTACGATACGCTACAATACGCACATTGCTGGCAATAGCTGTTCAAGAAGAAATGTACCTTCATCAAGTCGATATCAGTACTGCATACTTGAATGGAGACCTCAACGACGAAATATATATGCAGCAACCGGAGGGTTTTATTGATCGTGCTAATTCTTCCAAAGTTTTGAAATTGAATAAATCCCTATATGGCCTGAAACAGGCAGGAAGAAATTGGAATGAGAAACTTGACAGCGTCTTATTAGAAATGGGTTTCAAAGCGTGTGACAATGAACCATGTTTATATAAAGCAACTGTAAATGGCGATATGATTATACTGGCAGTGTACGTCGACGATCTAATTGTAGCGAGCAGAAACAACGAAAACATTTTGAAATTCAAGGCGGATTTAGCCGAATTCTTCGAAGTATCCGATAAAGGTGTGATAAGTCTTTTTTTGGGAATTAGTGTTGAGCGTGATGGTGAAGTTGGTGCTATTAAGCTATGTCAATCCCAATACGTGCTAAGTATATTGAAGCAGTATGGAATGGAGGATTGTAAACCTCTTTCAGTGCCTATGAGTCCAAACTTACAAACGTATTGTACCGACAACTGCAGAAGGGTGGAAAGGGCAGAATACCAGTCTATAATTGGAGCCCTTACTTACATAGCAATAACCACAAGACCTGACATACAACATTCTGTATCGAGGCTTGCACAGCATAATCAGGAACCTCATGTTGAGCATATGGTTGCAGCAAAACAGGTGTTGCGCTACCTGAAAGGTACAATAAACCTTGGATTAGTCTACGAAGCAGGTGATGCTAGTGTAAAGGGTTACACTGACTCAGATTGGGGCAGTAATGCTGTGGATCGTAAATCGTACACTGGGTACATATTTTATATTGGTAAATGTGCAATCTCATGGGAATCACGTAAGCAGTCCACAGTAGCACTTAGCTCTACTGAAGCGGAGTACATGGCCATGTCAAATGCTTGTAAGGAAGCCGTATATCTACACCGATTGTTATCTGAAATTGGTTTCCATGATGGTGGCTCTATATTATTGAACGTGGATAATCAGGGAGCATTGAAACTAGCCATGAATCCAGTTTATCACAACCGTACAAAGCATATTGATATCAAGTATCACCATGTTCGTGAAGTGGTCCGAAATAAGGAAGTTATCTTGAAGTACTGTCCAACGAATGAGATGGTAGCTGATATCCTAACAAAGAACCTTCCTAGGATCAAACATACATACTTTGTGACAATAATGAATTTATTGTGAACTTTATTATATTTGATGTAGAGGACATACATGTTGAGGAGGTGTGTTGACAATGGCAACCCTTGTTATCTGTACAACATGTACGTTCTCTTTGTTTTTTCTTTCATATTTACATTCTTATATGCCTAGCATATTCTTGCAGTACCATTCTTGTATTAGTCTTTATTTAAAACTCAAACAAACATTGAAATCTTAACAATTATTGCATAACTATTTCGTGTATAATTGCATGTACATGTATCTGTGGCCACAAGGAATAACGACTAAACTCGATTTTGACAAGTGGTCAAAAGATAATTTTAAAATCGATGTGTAAAATCAGGGTATTTAGATTAAGCGAATGCTAGCAATTTTATACTATATTAATTTGTAATTTAATTTATAATAATATAACAGTTAAGTTAAGGGAAATAAACAAAATTATAATGATAAATACACTTTGTCCTAACTCGACTTAACTGTTATTTATACCTTGTGACCACAGATATACCATTTATATTACTCTGTGAAGGGTATATAAGATTCGGCATAGCCGAATATAGCCCTCTTGTTAATATAAATATTATGGCAACGCTGATGACAAGTAACAAATTATAATAGCCCTTGAAAGTATGCTGCAATTGTGTACGTTTTTAAAAAAACCCAATGTGTTTGTTGTAAATTCCACACGAAAAAAGTGATGCTTATATTATTTCCCATGAAGACTCAAAATGTTGTAGATACATTTCAAATGTTTTTCACAAAATAAACCATGATACAATAATACAGGTACATGCATTAGAAAATTTTCCTCATCTAGGTTGTCAAATCTTCATGTGAGTTGTCAAAAATTACATACTGAGCAACAACAAAATTCGTTGTACACACAAACAAACACATACATACAAAACACAGCTGATGAGAATTTTTACTACTGCATTTACTTGTATTATTGTATCATGAAAATAAACAGAGTACTACTTCTGCAACAATTTTTCATGAGAAATTCGTGACAATTTTTTTTATATGAACTTTTGACAGCAGTTCGCACGAAATGATGAACACAGTACAGGATGACATGAGATTTTAAAATTGTACCAAATGTTGTCTAAAATTGTACTTTTTTGGACCTAATTGTACCAAAACAGATTTTTGATTCCAGAAACATGTATTAAGTATGGAAAATATATAAATTTTTTATACATACGTAACTATATAGTACTATCTGTCGCAAGTCGCTTAAGTCGGATTTAGCAATTTCTAATCGAAAATAACTCAATGATTTGGACATATGTACTTGCTATTGGAAGGTAGGCGAATATATTCTCAATGAAGTTTCGACATATTCGTCTTTACTACACTACAAATAAATTTATAAAAAATTGTTTTTTCACACTAATATGTATCATGGTCTGCAAGAGCTTAAAATTGCAGAAAGGCGCTGATCCAGCTTGAGTTTTTGTGGGGAGAACTTTGAACTGAAACATACTATTTTACAAAATTTCTTTTAGAAACTCAATAAAACTAAGGTATATTTTATTTTTCTGCCCCCTTTATCCGTGTCTGATTGCAGAGAATGCGTTTTGTTAACTTTATTCCTACGTTTAAGTCGAACTTTGTTATCAATACTTCGCCAATTTTTTTTATTTAATTCAGACAAAATGGTACATTCATATCGTCACATGAATTCATAAAAGCCATAAGTTTCAATGAAATAATTTTAAAGGAGAAAAAAAAACTAATATGAAAAAGTAATCAATGAACAGGTCATGAATACTTATAATACTAATTTTACATTGACGAATAGAGGAGTACAGCTTAGGAAGAGTCGTAATAACATTTATTTTGCTACGGTGCATCATAATCAATCAAAAAGTAGCTTTTGAATTTTTTGAAATAATATGACGTCATGTACAAATGGACAAAAAGCTATAAGATTTTTTAAATAAATGGAAAAATTATTAATTGTACTAAATAAGCCGTTGGTGTACCATTGTACTTTTACAGCCAAATTCATGAAAAATTCTTATTTCAGGTTTAAGACTCACAATTGTTATTGAACAGTTTCACGCTGAAAACTGTTTAATATAAAATTGCAATCATAAACACTACAATAGACATTGTGTGTTTTTAGGAAATTTAGATTTCGATACTGGCAACACCACCATGTTTTGTAGTTAGTGTTGCAATAAAAAGAATATGATTTCATCCGGATATTGAAATAAACGAATAGCTTTTTATTGTTTTCGTGTAAGTTAAGATTTTTTGAACTCTCTTTATAATATATTTCTCAACTTATTTAACACAAGTTTTCTATGAAGTAAAAGAAAAAAATAGAAATGATTACAAAAGAGTTCACACGAATCTTTTATTCATGTTTGAAAAAGGTACTCGAATAACGAGCCTATTTTCATTTGTGTTGATTGATTCTACATCACTAACATTTCTTTTTGCTTTTATGTTTTGATGGTGTTTTTTTTTGCCAATTTTGTTGCGAATTTTGTTTAACTTAAATAATTAAGTGACATATTCTATCAAATTTAAAAAAACATACGTAAACGCTTATAGCCAAGACTTCAAGCTTTAATTTAAAGCATATCATGTATTCCTGTGTGCTAAATTTGCAAAGATATTTGAAGTTGAAATTGATATATCGCTGATATGAATTTATTGAAGGTTTATAGTAAGTGCATACCATCTTTAAACCTACATATTTAAAAATTTTCATGTAATATACATTTATGAATGAAATTTTAAAGTAGTTTATTGCCCTGTTTTAAATATTTATGAATATGGATGTTAAAGTTCGATTTGTACCAGAAATGGTACAAGTGTACAAATTTTGCCATCCCTGTCACAGTACCATGCTTACATGCGGTCTCCACGTAGCAATATTTATTGCCGCAAACGTCAAATTTGATTGCTTATAACAATTGTGTATAACAATTGCTACATGTGGACCGCAGATTGCCATGAGTAGCAATCCACTGCGCAATAATTGCTCTGCTGACAGCTCGAGCAATTATTGCCAAGCAATCTGCCGTCACTTTTTTTTTGCAAAACAGCAAATTCTGGCAAAATATAAAAAGACATCATCAGCAAATATAATATAAAAGCAAATAAATATAAATTAGTCATATTTTTACACTGGAGCCATATATATTAGGCACTATCTGCCCCATGAATGCGTAAAAATTGTGAAAAAAATTGCTATACGTGTTCTCCGCCTCAAGCAAGAGGCAAAAAAATAAAAATTGTTCTGCCGACGTTTTTGCTTGTGATCAGCAATAAATATTGCTACGTGAAGACGCAGTGTTAGCAGCCACACGAACAAGTTTTGCCTTTCAAGTTTTAATACACTCTCACTTTTTTACCAAACACTCATACTTTTAAAAATTGAAACGAACTTGCTTTCAATTTCTCTTTCAAGTTGAGTGTTTCAATTTACGTTCAAGAAAACAATTTTCTTGTTTTTTACAATATTGCTTTCAACCACGGTTGCCAGATTTGACGATTTCTCGTCATTTTGACGATTTTGGGTGTCGAAAATGGCATTTTGACGACCGGATGATTTTTACCTTAAATTTGACGATTTTTAAGAATTATAAGTTGACACTATTTTTTTAAACTTTTAAAACAATTTTGAACTTGATCAAGAACTTCGCAGGTTTTGCTACAATATGTAATAAAAGTAAGGATTTAAAGGGATACGTATATCATATTTTTAGTATTACAGGTTTTTTAAGCCTCTATAATTTATCAACTGCTGAATACATACATATGGATGTATAACAAATATAAAAAAGTTTAAACACAAGAAAACAATGCTTAAATATTAACAAATATATTAGTATGTACGTATCTCATATTTCGAAAAATGTATTTAAAGTTTTAAAAATGTTAGCATAGATATGGCTGTTATTAGCTTTTTAGTGGTTATAACTTTGAATTAGATTAAGATTTATTTTTGAAAAGTTTTTTACGCATGAACACGTTTACTAACTGGAAAATTTTGGTTCTTTGAGAAATGGCTATGTCACATAAATAGAGCGATATGTATATACATATGCACATAAAGAATTTAAATGCTGCAAGTTTTTGGTATTGCAATTTTAAATTAGTATTAATAAAATCTTGTGAATACATGAAGGGCTTTAACTCGTAAGCCACATAAAATCAAAAATTGGTTTTATGTCCTCATTTTCTTGCCATAGATTTGCATCCTAGAGACAGTTTTTGATAAATTCTACTATTTTGCAAATACTCATACAAATTTTAATTAATGTTTATGTATGTATATCATTTTTCTAAAAAAAATACACTTAATACTGTTTATACAGTTAAAACAACAGTTGATATCTTTATTGATAAGAATTTCGTTTACTTTATTATTCTCTTTAAAATGCTGATTTCTATACAAAATTTGTTTTATTAACCTCGAAATAGTGTTTTTTTACTTTTGACGAATTTTCGACGATTTCGAATAATTATTTTGACGTTTTTGACGATTTTTCGGTCGAAATTTGACGAATTCATCCCTATTTCTTCTGGCAACTATGCTTTCAACTTGCTTTCAAGTTACATGCAGCCTACGTCATAGTTATCAATAAAAATGAATTTTTGCAAGCAGTGTGTGTGAAAAACTTGATGAAAGGAAAACTTGATTGTGTGGCTGCAGAGTTAGTCTCGGTTCAGACTATGAAAGTTTTCTTTCAGAAAGTCGTAGTATTTGGGTGAGAGGAGAGAGAAGAATGGGAAGGGGTACACACTTTCATGTTCTTTAAAATTCTCTTTTGTTTTGTAATTCGTAATGGCCAACCTGATGTTGGCTGCAGCTTAATTTTACATTTACTTTTGGATTTCATTAAACAAATTTCAGTGTGTAGACACAAATGAAAGTTTAAAAGAGAATTAGAGAAAATTTCAGAAAGAAAACTTTCACAATGTGAACCGAGACTTAACAGTTACCGTTAAAAAGTTACCGTTGAAAATTTTCAAAAAGGGGCACAAAAAGAGGATTTTGAAAATAAAAGGGGCAACAAAAGGGGATTTCTGAGAAAAAAAGGGGCAACTTTAATAACAAGAAATATATGAAAAAAATTATTTAATTTTTAAAAATAAAGGTTAGCAAACATAAACTGCCGCTCATCTGATTAGATTTAACATTTTAGCAATACTTTTTGGCAGTTCTATCAAAAACTATTACTCAAACTACTAATAAAATTGGACTTATTAATAAATAATATGCACTACGAGAAATCTGTGCAACAAATTTAACGGAAATATTGTACCATTATCATATAATTGCTGCAAAACAAAATTTGTCCAAGAGCAGTGCCTAATCAGAATAGTTTACAGTTTAACCTCCCCGCGAATTGTTAGTTTTTTAAAATAAATTTTTGATCTTTGTAAGCCGATAAAACAATTTGAAATTTGAATGAGTCGGTAAAAATCTCTATCTGAAGCTGAAAAAGTTAAAATTAAATGTTATGCTAAGGAATTTCTTACTCATGATATTATATTGCCAACAAAAACAAACTATCATATATTATTGTTGCTTTCAACATATGCAAATTCTCACACGAATTTTTCGTTCTATATTACAAAAACTGGCAGTCAATGACAGTTGCTATGGAAAGAACATGAAAGGAGACAACTCAGCACCTGAAAGAAAGCAGCGAAAATAACGAAATAGTTGGTACTAAAGCTATGTAGTTTGGCGACTATGGAATGCGTAATACACAACACTGCTTTACAAATCTTTATTTTATGGTAACTATGATATGCTAAACAGGAGAAAAATAAAATAAAATTTTTTTAATTTCGGCCATTGTCTATATAACGGTACATTTGCGTTTTCGATGTATGCTTTGCGTTAAAGCGCTATCCACATTCCAAGGCTCGTTTAATTATTTATTTATTTATTTATTTTTATTTTATTTTATTTTCAATACAGAGAAAGCCCACATGGCCAATTATATATGTATTGAATGATAAAAAAATTATAAACTAAAGTTAACTACAATTTCAAATTTACTACATTTCATAGGTAATAATTTCAATTTTTAAAGGTAGTAATTTAAAAAAAAATGATATAAAAATTACATTAATGGAGTTAACTTATATTTATATTTACATATATGTACATATAACAAATTTGGATAATTTGAATAGTTTTAGATATGAATTTTTACAATAAATGGATAATTATGTAATTTGATAATTTGATTATTTGATAATTTGGCTCCCCAGCCATAAAAATATTGCATAATAATAAAAATATATCACAATGTGAAATTAAAATGGGATTAACTATAGCCAGAAATAAAAAAATACTATAATAGAGAACTAAATTAGGAAGAATTATTATTGAAATAAATCAAAAGTTTTTTTTTTATAAGTAAAAAATGAGTAGGAAAATAATTTAAGTTCATTTGGCAAGACACTCCAATTATGGTGTATTATTTTAACAAATGAGTGATCGACGAGAGACGTACGGCCTAAAGGCACAGATATTTGAATGTTACGGGTAGAATTTAAGAATGAAAATAAATTAACCAATTGTAATGGTCGATTAGATTTAATAATTTTGTAAAAATGAATTAGAACTCGTAAGCTAATATATTCTTTAAAGTTACATTTTAGAAACAACAAAATGAATTCAGAAGTGCGATCATGTTCATGAACTCTAACATTAAAAACATACCGGGTTATCCTTCGAATAATTCTTTCAATGATATTCAGGTTGTAAGACCATGTTGCTGAATATACCTCTAGACAATAATTAACGCGTGACATAATAAGAGATTTAGCAAGGCTGCTTCTGACATGTCTAGGCGTATAACATCTTAAAGAATAGAGCCTTCTCAGAATTTGACAACTAGTTTTAGCAATATGATTAATGTGATCATTAAAGTTGAGTCTATTATCTATAATAATACCAAGACATTTAATGGATTCATAATATGCAACCGGAAAACCATTTATAATTAATTTAGGATAGCTAAATTGGCGGTAAGAAGAGTAGAAATTCATAGCTTTAGTCTTAGAAGGATTTATGTCAAGCGAATTAATTCGCATCCAGTCGGATATAAGATTGAGGTGATTATTAAAAGAGGTTCCAATAACATTAAGATTCTCACGAGTGCTAGAAAATAGGAGCATCATGTCATCAGCATAAACAAACGGTTCACAAAAATTGTTTGTCAATAGTGAAAGGCAGTCGTTTATATACATAAGGAACAATATGGGACCTAAAGCCGACCCTTGAGGCACACCCGAAGTAACATTCCCAATACTTGAGTTCGATCCATTATAGGAAACAAATTGTGTACGATCGGAGAGATATGAATAGACTAAGCTGCAGGCGGATCTAGAAAAATTAAAATACCTTCTTAGTTTAGCTATAAGAGTAGTATGATCAATACGATCGAAAGCCTTGGTAAGATCAAGAGATATTAAGGTACAAGGTCTATGAGCATCTAAATTTTTTCTAACAGACTCAGTAAGAGACAGTAGTAGAGAAGTAGTATTCAGACCTCGTTGAAAAGCATATTGACTACCATGTATCATATGGTGTCGTTCACAATAGCTTAAAATCTGAGTCTTCATAATATTTTCAAGAATCTTAGACATGGCAGGTAAGATGCTAATTGGGCGAATATTATTGTAGTCAAAACTGCCATTTTTAGGAATGGGAACAACACGAGCATGTTTCCAGACAAGAGGAAAGCTAGAGGTGGTAAGTATATTATTTATAATATGAAGAAGAAACGGGGATATCAATGGAAATATTATCTTAACAAAATTAATAGGAATTCCATCGTAACCAGCCGAATTTGATTTAATGGAGTTTAAAGTTACAGATAGATCGAATTCAGTAATACAATTAAAACTAAAAGAATCAGAACTGTCGTTAAAATTTTCCAACAATGATCGATTATAGGTAAGGGGTCCAAAGTTGTTTAAAAAAGTATTTGCAATATCCTCTACGTCTAAATCATTGCGATCAGAATTCTGAGAGCCAATCAAACCAAGATTTCGAATATTTCGCCACAATCGATTATTGTCAGATCCAGCAAATAGTCTTTCACCATACTCCCTACGAGCTTTTCTAATTTTAGACTTTGCCTTATTGCGCAATTTACAATATGTTTTCCAATTAGTATCAGAACGATTTCTTAAGTAGGCGCCATAGGCTTGATCCCTATTAGATCTAGCTGTAACAATTTCAACAGAATTCATCCAAGGATCTCTATACGAACCAGACCTTACTCTGCGGATAGGAACGAAAGCGTGAAGTTCAGATACCAGACAATTTAAAGCAGACAACTGTGAATTTACATCGTTTGTGTTAAAAATCGGAGATGAATCAAATAAGCTAAAGTGTTGAATAATACTCCCATAATCCAATCTATTGTAATAATAATTATTTGACGATTTTTTCATATATAGGTTATAACTTTTATGTCCCTGGTTATAGGGGATCAAATTTAATTTTGTTTTTAATATTTATCATTTTTCGCCAAGTGTTGTCTATTCGGAAGCTGTTTTGTACCAGCAATAAAAAACTCCTAGCTAAATACCTTTACTGAATAGTTTATTCGATTTTAAAAATTTTAGGCAATGGACCGAAATTCGATAAAAACTAAAAATGCTAGAAGAAAAAAACGAAGATTAGCATTTGAATTTACTAGCAAATCTTTTATTTAATAGTTTTGATTTATTTTGATTTTTACTACATAGAGCATTTTTTAGTAAATTTAAAGGTTTTTGTTTTGTATTTTTATTACACCATTTTTTTATTACACCATTTTTAATTTTTATCCAATTTCGGTCCATTATTGCTTAATTTTTTTAATCGAATAGACTAGTAAATAAAAGTTTACAACTATGGATTTTGCTATTATTTGTGGTACAGCTTCCGAAGAGACAAGAAATTTTGTTAAATTTGACCACCAATAACGCATTCTTTTTTTATCCGATAAAGCCAATTATATACCATTCGATGCGTAATTTTGAAGCTTTTCAAATAATATATAGATCTCTTTAATCGAAACAGCTTTTGACTCTGGGAAGTGTACATCTGGAAATGGCCGAAATTAATTTTTTTACTTTTCTCGTGTTAAGCATATCTTAATCACCCTAAAAAATGCATTAGAAACTTTATACATTTTGCTTGTAAAGCATTGTAATGTAAAGACTGATTATGCAAATAAAACACCACTTAGTTCACTGCGTAAGAAAAATTGTCTAAAGTATTTCTTCGTTTAGTAAAAAGTATAAAAAAAGTGGCAAGAATTACAAAAAGTATCACATATGGGTGCATTTTGTAAAAGTAGCTAAATAGTATCCAAACAGTCGAAAAAGTGGCAAATTGCTACTTTAGTAGCACCAACGGTAACGCTGATCATATGTACTGAAATATCGCTCATCTCTTATGTACACAGTTCACGAGGATTTTAATCGTTTTCATGAGTGTGCTTTTTGTATTAAAACGCATTTTTCATAGCAATAACTTATTATTCTTCATGTATAATTTAGATTTTATTATTTACCCTTGATCCTATTTCTTGGTACCTACTAGGACTGAAAAAAATTAAACAGGCCAAACATATTTATCTTTTTATTCTGTCTTTTGATTAATAAAAGGAGTATAAAAGCAAAGATTGCATTCAAATTTAGTCTTTGTATGTATGTATCAAAAATGCATATAAACGCCAGTTATAACAACGAGTGTAATTACATAAAATCTTAATAATAAATTCGTGGCACATACTATACGAAAAAACAAAATTTTATAGTAGATACCTGAATATTAACACAATGCTCCTGCACAGCTATATCGTGGTTTTTAACAAACCAAACACATCGCTATACTTACAAATATTTAGAAATATTTAACAACAAAAATAAAGACACAAAATGTGTTGGTTACATGTACATAAAATACAAGGCTAGCTTGTTATGGAACCCATTTTGGAGCATCATTTTGCTTTTTTCATTTCATTTTGCTACGCACCTTATTTGTTTTTGTTTTCCTTTCAAAACTATTATATCGTTTGTTGTCCAATATTTGTTTTATTGCTGTTTTTCTTTATTAAAAGTTCGTTTTTATTTATACATATGTATATTGTTTTTATTTTGTTGCGTTGTCACTTTTTCGTTTAAAAAATTTTCTCTTAAGAATTTTAACACAAATCTTTCTCTTCTTTTTGGAAAACCCCTCTTACTTTTTGTCGGAGAATTCGCAAAAAAAACGAATGAAATTATTTAAATGATTTTGGGTTATACAAGTATGTACATATGTATATTTTGTTATAGAAAAAACACACATTTGTTTATAAACGTCAGGCCTAGAAAAGAAAAAGTTATTATAAATATTTATTCTGTTTATAAGTGAAAATGAAGACAAAAATTATTTAATACAATTTTTATTTTATTTCGTGCTACCTTCCTTGTCACTTACCTTTTCTTTCAAAATGACTTCGTTGATTCAAATTGTATCAGTGTAGACGAACGCAATTACATATATAGCAAAAATTTTCAACTTGGTTATTGTGTGCATTACCTTGAAATCTTTATGGTTTTTCTATATTTTCGTAGAAATACAACTAGTTCTGAGAAATACCACAAAATTGCTAATAAATAATTAACTTTCACCGCAAAATCACAATTAATTTCACTAAAAAATCGGACAATAGTGTGTGCAGCTGAAAACGAGAGGAATTTCTTACGAAAGCATATTGAAAGGTGCTGCCAAAACTTGAAGTCGACTTGGATGCTGCCAAGTTTAAAAAATATATCTTCATAAAAATCCAGGCGATTTCAGTTCAGGTGAACTTGTAAGCACAGCAAATAATTTTTCTTAAGGACATAATACACCATCGAAATGCATCTTAGTAGTATGAGTGAAATTTCGTGAGTATTAGTGACACCGACGACGCTTGATGGAAAATCTACTTGGTTTTGATATTTCGTCAAGCACACGTACACGAATCTGCCATCAAGCATTTTGATGATGTATTTTGGCCTTTAGCATTTTCATAATGGTCGGATGTCAATATATACTATTTGCTTTGTTCCACAATGATTTTACAAAAACAAAATGCTTGTGGTTTTTGTTAGTGCCTTCATCCTATGCCCATTTAGCCTGCTTTTTTACAATTTTCTTTTAGAACCCCTACGAAAAGTCATTCACATTTACATTATAAACTTTCTCCATGCCTTTTTTTCACGTTTATACATATGCCTAACTGGAGGTCTACATTAGCCATGAACTTGGTATGAACATCATGTCAGACATCGCATATGGCTAATGTAGACAGCTCATGTCCATGTTTCGTCCATGCTCTGCCATCGATGCCCGAACATATGGCTGAGCATCAATGTTCGCCATGAGATTCGCTGTCAACAACCATTTTTAATAGAAAGAAAAGAGACAGAAATTGTTAAATATTCCATTTCTATTGCACTATCACCAAATACATTGATAAGGCAGAACATGGACATCGCACGTATTCACCACAACAAAGAAGTTGATGATTTTTTTGCAGTTGCTCTGCCGGCGTCATGTTCATGTTATGTTCAAGTCGATGGCTCGTGAAGACGTAGGGTAACGTAGACCGCTAATGTCGACGTTTCGTCCGTGCTCTGACATCGATGCCCGAACATATGGCTGAGCATCTATGTTCGCCATCAACAACAATTGTTAATATAAAGAAAAGAGACAGAACGAAATTGTTAAATATTCCATTTCTATTGCACTACCTAAGGCAGAACATGGACACAACAAAGAAGTTGATGAATATTTTGCAGTTGTTCTGCCAGCGTCATGTTCATGTCATGTTCAATGCGATGGCTCGTGAAGACGTAGGGTAATGCTGAGAGTACGAAAATAGTAAAGAGAAATATTAAAAAACCCCTCAAGTTTCAATTCGTGTCATTTTGACGACTGGAAGATTTTTTAGCTTAAATTTGATGATTTTTAATAATTATAAGTTGACACCATGATACAATAATAGGTCTGTTCAATAACTGAAAGTTGTTACTAATTGTTACTAGGTGTTACTGGAAAGTGTTCACGTACTCGAAAAACTAGCAACGAGAGAGTCAAAAAAGTGCATAAAAAGTTGAGAGAAAAAATATTTGTTGCAAGTTTTTGCTAGTAAAATTTTTACTAGCAGGAATTGGCCAAACAGCTGCTTAGATCTTTTGTTGATAAAATAAATGTTTGAAAAATCCATGAAAAAGTAAACTTTTTCTAATTTTATTGAATTATTAAGAAGTTAATACTTTTTAAGAAGTCAAAAATATTAAATTTAATTTGACTGCAGCAGTGGTCGTTAAAAGAGTTTAAAACGCTTGAATTGGGTGGCAGAAAATTTTCCACCTTGAGCGGCATGGCAACTTATCAAACTGTTTGATCAAACAGAGATTTTTGTGACTGTATTAGTGCAAAAAGCCTCACACGTATAGTTTGATGTGGGTTTGATGAAAAACAAAACACTTTTGATTTTCACTACCGCCGATGACGATATTTGAAGCTTGTTTGATGTGTGGCTGTGTAATTACTTCAAATGTCATTTTTGTTTAGTTTTCGCAGCGACCACATCATTTCTATGGAGACGCTCTATTTAAAAAACAGATGAACAAAGTTTATCGTGGTTTGCCTGCTTTATGGCGAGTTAAATCGAAGCAATATAGCAATAGAAATTAAAAAAAAATGCTTAGTACGAGATATTGCTTGAAACATATACAGAAAAAAACCCAAATGCCAAAAAAAAGGATGTCGCACAAAATTTTAACTTTCTTCGAACTGCATATGGAAAGGAATTAAAAAAGGGAGTAAAAAAAAATAATTTTCAACAAACAAAAAAGTTTTTTAATAATTAATGAAACATTTCCGCCCAAAAAATCACATGTTGTTTCTTTTTCACAACAACTTTCAAATGAAGTTTGATGATACATACATGAATTTGATCAAACAGTTTGATAAATTGCCACGGCCCTTCAAAGCGGCATGGCAACTTATCAAACTGTTTGATCAAACAGAGATTTTTGTGACTGGGTTAGTGCAAAAAACCTCACACGTATAGTTTGATGTGAGTTTGATGAGAAACAAAACACTTTTGATTTTCACTACCGCCGATGACGAAATTTGAAGCTTGTTTGATGTGTGGCTGTGTAATTACTTCAAATGTCATTTTTGTTTAGTTTTCGAAGCGACCACATCATTTCTATGGAGACGCGCTATTTAAAAAAACAGATGAACAAAATTGAATTTTTTGAAGTTTATCGTGGTTTGCCTGCTTTATGGCGAGTTAAATCGAAGCAATTAAAAAAAGTGCTTAGTACGAGATATTGCTTGAAACATATACAGAAAAAAACCCAAATGCTAAAAAAGGATGCCGCATAAAATTTTAACTCTCTTCGAACTGCATATGGAAAGGAGTTAAAAGGAATTAAAAAAGGGAGTAAAAAAACTAATTTTCAACAAACAAAAAGTTTTTTAATAAATAATGAAACATTTCCGCCCAAAAAATCACGTGTTCTTTCTTTTTCACAACAACTTTCAAATGAAGTTCGATGATATGAATTTTATAAGTTGCTGTGCTAAGCAAAACAAAATATCACCAATACGTACATGAATTTGATCACACAGTTTGATAAATTGCCACGGCCCTTAAGGCTAAATCATAAAGGTTACACTCGAAATATTATGTGAGTCAAATATAAGAAAAAAACTTGGCAAGTTCCTGCTAAGAACAAATTCAACTAAATAAATTTAAAAAATTCTACAATTACATTGAAACTAACTTTATTTCTACTGTTTACTGATATTTTAACTAAATATCCTTATGTATAAGCAGATGTATTTTTATTTCTGCTGTTTAAATACTTTACACACAAAGTTTTATTTACGGACAGCTAAAAGGTAACACTTTTGTATCCTAAGTTGTGTTCATGTACCTCAAAATGATAAAATTTTCATGTATTTTTTACGATATGTCTAACTTTTCATAAAAAGTACTAACAGCTAATGTAAAGTTTTTTGGGTGTACCAACTGTTTATTTTGTTACTTGCAAATTTATGCTAGTAAAGCGTTCATTTGATTTTTCATATCTGAGAGAATAATTTTACAAATTTCTGCTTTACTCTCTCGTTGCTAGTTTCTGCTAGGAAAGTAAATGAACAGACCTAATATAAAGGTTAAGGTATATTGGTCAGGTACCACTACGAGATTAGCTGTTTTAGTAAATTTGAGAATGTGTGCGTCACGCAGACAATAAATTTTGACACATCTCTGGTATGTTTCTATCAACAACGGGCGTGTGCAAGGTCGATATATAAGGTCTGTGAATCAGCCCATGTGTTCGGTAATTTTGCTGTCAAATTGACGTGGGCCAAGATAGCGTCGACTTCGGGGATTAAAAAACCGCGAAAAAGCGGGGGAAAATGGGTATTTTCTGTGTGACAAAAAAAAAACGAAAAATATAGCGTCGATTTTGAGAATTCAAAAAACGGGAAAATTTATGGGTATTTTCAATGTGGCCAAACAGAAGCAGGGTAGTTCTGCTCGGCTACAGACCTATGGAATATGAAAGTAGACCCTTAACGCACAAAATGAGACATTCGTGGAAAAAATCGTCAGAGGCGTTCCCGAGGAAAGTGGATTTTTCGAAAATGGCCAAAAAAATCGACGCTGATTTTTCCCAGGAGCAGGGTAGTTCTGTTCGGCTACAGACCTATGGAATATGAAAGTAGACACCTTAACGTACAAAATGAAACATTCGTGCAAAAAATCGTCAGAGCCGTTCCCGAGAAAAGTGGGTTTTTCCAAAATGGCCAAAATAAATCGACGCTGATTTTTCCCAGCAGCAGGGTAGTTCTGCTCGGCTACAGACCTATGGAACATGAAAGTAGGCACCTTAGCGCACAAAATGAGAGATTCGTGCAAAAATTCGTCAGAGACGTGCCCGAGAAAAGCGGGTTTTTCCAAAATGGCAAAATAAAATCTACGCTGATTTTTTCCAGGAGCAGGGTAATTCTGCTCGGCTACAGACCTATGGAATATGAAAGTAGACACCTTAACGCACAAAATGAGACATTCGTGCAAAAAAATGGTCAGAGCCGTTCCCGAGAAAAGAGGGTTTTTTCAAAATGGCCAAAAAAAATCTACGTTGTTGCTAAGTATGTAATTTTTGACAACTCACATGAAGATTTGACAACCTAAATGAGAAAAATTTTCTAATGCATGTATCTGTATTATTGTATCATGGGCTGTTACATGGTAGAATAATATAACAGGTAGCCGCCAGAGAAGCAAGCCGATCAATTTTTTTCGGCGGCGGCTGAAGGGGTGAAATTTATCGGCGGCGACGGCTTAGCCGCTCACGCCGTGTTTTTATCGGCTCGCCAAAAGTGATACTTTTTCTTCGGCTGCGCCGAAGAAAAACTATAAATTTCGTTGTTATCAAGTTTTTATGCTACATACATACATATGTATGTATGTATGTATATTTTGTTGTACATATGTATGTATGTAGCTTTTTAACTGCAGAGATAATGTATTTTGAATATCCCAGTCAACATGTGGAAGATTGTTTCACCTAACTGAGTCTTTTTCGACTGCCTTAGATGATCAAAAACTGATTTATCAGCTCTGCGTTTAAAATAAGGCTCGAAAATGATTCCCAGAAATACTTAGAAAGTGATTTGTTTAAAAAATAAAAACAAACAGCAAGCTCGTGCAGTAAAATCAAAAAAATAAAAATAAAATTAAAATATAAATTTGTGCTGCCTTTGTGCATGAACAAGAGATAGTGTTGCCAGATGATCGACCTTGCTGGCGGATGCTCCGGCTAGGGCTCGCCGTATTGGGGTGGTTCTTGCCGACCCATCTAGCTTGTCCAGCAGCTACAAAAAAAATCATGCCAGCCTATTTAATTCTGAAACCAGAAAAATTTCAAAGATGGATTGTGGTACAATATAAAATTGGGAACCCGAAGCAAGACATCATTACCCCCCTGCTTATTCAATTTCTCACACAGCCAAATCTTCCTGGCGGATGTTGTGCCAGGGTATGAACCCTCCCCTCAGAGATCATCAAACCTCTCCATGACACCGTTCTTATTTTACGATGTCCCTTAGGCTGCGTCACCTGAGAAGACCCTTTTCTTCCCCTTACTTACCGCGCTTTAAAAAACTTTAGCACCTGTTCATCTTAATGAAACGCTTTAAAAAAATTCATTTAAAACAAGCGTACATTATGCTGAATTTATTAAATTAAAATTTTATAATTATGTTTAAATTTTTATATAAATGTATAACTAATATAATTCATTTTGAGAGAAAAAACAAATTTTGATTAAATTTTGATTAAATTAATTAGCATGTAAGGCCAGTACAAAATTTAAATAAAAAAAATCTATAAAAGCCAATAAATTGTTTAATTTAAAAGTAAATTAAAAAAAAATAAATTTAAATTTAATTTATAATATAGCCTAAGATGGCGGCTGCCACAAATATGTATTCACAAGAAAAACTATGTGTATGAAAATCAAAATGGCCAGAAAAATTTTAATGATTGTAAACTGAATTTTTAGTAATTTTCATTATCTTAATGTTTCTGTATTTTATTTAATCCTTTTTCTTCTGTCTGTCTATCTCTAGCTTTTCAGGAACGGGGGACTTTTCTATTCTTCTACTGGACTGGCTGTTTTACGGATCGGCCGTCTGTCCGTAGCGTGTCCAACGTACGGGTTTCTTTTTGGTTAAGTTTTTAACAAAAGATCTGTTCTTACAATATATATCCTTCTTAATGACCTTTTTTTTTTCTTTAACTTTAAGGCAAACACCTAAATATACCGGGGTCAAAAGGCCCGTTCAACTATTCCTGCGCTACCTAGTATGAGCTCACCCTATATAGCCTGGAGGTTCACAATATTGTGACGCAAAGGAAAAAAACGATAAGGGTGTTTTCCCTAAAGCCTCAAAAAAAAATTTTTTTTAGAATAATATATATGTTTTATTTATTTCAGTATGTCGATTATGTCCGTAAGGTTCAGTCCAGGGTCAATTGGCGCGATACCTGATGATGAAGAAATTAGATGACGGCTTGCTTTGTGGCGCTCCCTCGATGTATAGGACAGTGGTAGTATGGTGCTTTTTCTCAAAATAAATTTTATAGTTTTAAATTGTAGATTTTACTTTTACACAACCTTTGTGTGTCGTTTGTTTTTTTTTTATATTTTAACTTTTGCTTTAATTGTTTCTTCACGTTTTTTTTCTTTTATGGTTTTGTTTAACTATATGTTAATTTGTTCGTTCAACGTTTTTTTTCTCTGTTTTATATAGAAAGTTTTTTATTTATATGTTTTTATTTCACCAAATTGTTTTTAGTTTCTTTATTAAGAAACCCTTTCATTATTTTAATTTTAATAAAGCACTATATTGGCATAAAAATTTTTTTTTGGTATATCTCTTTTTAAAAATGGCAACCACTTTACTTTTCAAACCACTCGTCCTATCAGACATCCAAACGAAAAAAGGCTCGACATTTTATTTTTCGCTTGCCAAAAAGGCTCGGTACCGCCACAAAAAAACTGTCCATTTCCAATGTCCTCAAACCGATTGTTTTGTTTTTGTTTACCTAATCTGTTATTTTTTTGTCTCTTTTCTCTCCAATTTTTGGCATCCTCTGAATGATAGCCTACCGTACTCAGCTGATATAAAAAAATAGTGCTGCCTATAAACCTGCATTACCTATGTATAGGGTGCACATGACAAACCCAACCAGTCCTGCAGTCCACACGTGGATCCAGGATGGGAGGGAAAAAATTGCAGCCGTCTGCTCCAGTACGTCATTTTCTGGTATTGTGGGTATTTCATACGTATTCCCAAAAATAAACCTGAACTGGCATCTCTGTCCCTTTTTTATTCACCACACCGAAAAATAACACGAAGTTGGCAACACGGGCGTAGTAAATGCATATCTGTGAATGAATGAAACTCAACGAAACAAAGCAAACGAAAATACGCATGCTACTACAGGAAGAGGGAACAACAGCAGGTAAGTAAAAGGAATTACTATAAATAAAAAAAATTCTAAAATAATTCCTATTGCAATAAATGTATTGATTTTTTTCTTTTATTATTAATTTATTCTAGGTACTGTTTGACGTCATCGCCGTCCACGAAATAATGGTAAGTAACATGAAATTATTTCATTCAAATAAAGTGATTCTTACAAGAAAAATTTCCTATTTCAGATTTTCATATGGATAACAGGGCAGCCAACCAGCCATAGGATTTCTCCTGCTTGTTCGCCAAATAAAAACAAGGTAAGTACACGTGAAGTATCAAGTGAAACAATAAAAAAACCAACCAAAAAAAACTAAATTTGTCTCTGATCCCGCCGCCGCGCAAAAATTTTCACCGCCGCGTCGCCGCTCGTACAAAAAAAAAAACGCCGCCAAAAAAAAATTTTTTTCGTATTAGCCGCCGCGTTTGGTTCAGTTTTTCCTCTTTTTACCTTTTTAATCGTATCTTCTTATATTAATACCGTGTTACTTCAGGTGCTTTCATAAAACCAAGTGAATTTTTATATTTTTCATGAAACTAAATAAAAGTATTACTGGAAGGTTTTAAAACTCGGGACGCTTGTACCTTGCAAAAAAAACATTGTTTTGTGATTGCGCTAGCGTAACGTGACGTAACGTAACTCAGCTAAACTTTAAATTAACCAATTCGTGTTCAATCGCGCTTACAACAAACGCCTAAAAAACCGAAAATTAATGAAAATTTAAATATTTGCGCCTACCGTGAGATACAAAAGTTACCGTTCTGAGTATTTAATAATTTAACCCCAAACGTTTATTCTAAACTCTAATGAATTTTAAACTTCTAATTCCAGATATACCGAAAACCCAGCTTGAAGTACAGGCTGCCTCCCTTCACCGGCAGATTAAAATCAGTCGAGTTGACGTGAATAACCAGATTGCAGGGACTAGAACGACCAGAGTATTTAAGGCTATCACCTTAAATCTCTGGCGAGAAGTACCCCCTGCAAATCCTCAAACAAAATACACAATTTAGACTCGATACCTAATATTAATATTCTAAATTATTAATTAATGTGTTTTGTTTCTTTACAGGATTAAAGGTCTTAATGCTCCGCTGCACCGCTGCAGGCAACTGAGAGGCTACCCTACGCCTAACCCGTCAAAGTCAGATTACCTCCGTTATTGGCTTAAACCAGGTTTACACCTAGCCATACTAAACAAAACGGCTACCAGCAACAGGTAACAAATGAATATATCTGTCGAAAGCTACCTGTATAACAGTCGTAGCTATTACAGGTTCCCCGAATTAGTATGCGGCTAAACCGAAGTCCGCGACACCTTCCCCAAACACCTTATCAGAGCGGATATTTTGGTGAGTGTGCTCCTTTTTTTTTCGTTCACATTATTTACATTCATATAAAGTAGTTAGATTGTTTACGCGGTTTAAATATATGTTTAAATTTGTGCGGCCGACGTACATTTTCTGCGCGCTCTTTTTGTACAGATTCGCGATTTTTTTAGATATTAGCTTATATACTTCTCAAACAAAAAATTCTCTTGCAAGAGTAATTTACCTTATTTTCCTAACAACCCGTAATTATATCCTAAATAATTAGAAAAAGTCCTAACGCCACTAAAACTCCCTAAAAGTACTTTCCACTCTATATGTACTTACAAAATTCCTTGTATTTCTCACTTTTTAGAAAGAAACAATAACAAACTACCTATTTGAACTATGCTAATAAAATTATTCTATATGCACAGGTACAAAACTTCAAGGGCACCTGACGATAAGCAAGATATAGGTATGGACGATCACCCGATGTTAATTCAGTGTGTGAGTGGGTCCTCAACCCAAAAAAAATAATAAAATAATGACCTTAATGCTAATAATAAATTTAAGTGCAAAAACTAAAGTCTTTTCCTTCTTTTTCAGATTTACAACTCTTACGCCCAACATCTTCCTACAACACGATGTCTTCATCATCATCTATACCATGATGTCATCAACAAACAAGAGCAATGGTGAGTAGTACATTCTAAGATATTTACCTAATTATCTAAGTACGTAGGCTATTTATACTATCTAGCTAAGTTTCGTCCCAAAGTCACTGCATTAATTTTACACCACGCGCAATAATACTTATCCGAACTCATCAGTAGAAATCTGGTTTTGCTATCAAGTGTAGAATCCATAATAACCTTCTATTGCTTTTTGCCTTGACTCGCTATAAGACGGCCTAAACCACATCATGCTCTAGGTGACAAACAACCCTTAGCTCTTAATGGCATAGTTCCGCAGAGTAATCATGGGGTTGCACCAATAGAGTTATGACAGACTATCCATGTAGTTATATATTTTCGCAACGCTTGCTTGAGTCGGCGAAAAATAAACTTGCAACAATTCTCAGGTTTCGCTTATAAAATAAATAATTGCTGGTGTAGAATCCGCAGATGACGATGGATTTTAAAAATTCTACTTAGCTAGGTATCAATAAAAACAAAAGGTAGCATCTGAACTAATAGAGTATTTATGCATTAATTTTTAATTTACTAACGAGTCTTTACCAAGTCCAAAAAACTCTTCTCGCGACATTATCCTTTCGGTTGTTTAAGAATTTGCTTAGAAAACACTAGGACTAGAACCACCAAGGATATTAGAGCTACTGCTTTAAATCTTTGGCGTGAAATACCCCCAGCGATTTTCCTTGAAGATCCTCTACTTCGTAGAGACTATTTCCGATAGGTTTGATAATACGACATTTTAAAAATTTACGCGCAAGTTTCGCATTGAATCCGCTTTTAAAATCGCTTTGCTGGAAGTTTCGGCGGTACACTTCCTGTCCCGGGACAAATTTAACTGTACGACATCTAGTATTATACGTTGTTTGGTTACGCGTGTATGCTTTATGTAAAGTTTCACGTATTTTTTCTCGTATAAGCGACATTTTTTTCCGATTTCGTTATCACCGTTAGCTCCGGGTCATTCAGATTTTCTAGCTTTTTTGCTAACTTATACACACTCCCGTGGCCAATCATATTCATACCGAACAAGGCATAATACGGTGTCACCCCAATGGCAGTCTGCACTGACGATCTTAAAGAAAACTCAATTTCTGATAAATGTTTGTCCCATTCTGCTTGATCCTCTTGCAAATACGAGCGTATGGCCGACAACACCGACTGGTTGACTCGCTCCGATGCATTGGCCTGCGGCGAGTGTGTCGCGGTTCTCATGTGACTAATGCCGAAATTCCTCACTAGATCTGCAAATTCTTTGCTGACAAATTGCTTGCCATTGTCTGAAACAATGGTTTCAGGAGTTCCAAACTTGTGGAAAACTTCCGCAATTAAGAATTTTACTATGTTTTTAGTATTAGCCTTTGGCATAGCTTTTAGCATAACAAATTTTGTCAGGTGGTCTAACACAATAAAAATAAAACTGTTGCCATTTTTCGAACGCGGGTACGGACCGAGAAAATCTACAAAGATTCTCTGAAATGGACGCTCGCTTGTCGATTCCGTTCCCATGGGTGGCCGTAGTGTTCTGTTAGATGGTTTCGTTTCTTTGCAAATTACACACGTCGCAACGAAATCACGAACCTGCGCATTTTGGTTTGGCCAATAAAAAAACTCTTTGACTCGGCGAAGAGTTTTTCCAACGCCTCCGTGACAAGCTAGCGGTGAATTGTGTGACTTTTCTATGATAGCTTTGGTCATTTCATGAGGAACCCACAGTTTCCAGGCGAAGTGCTCATTCATTACCACACCATCATAAGGTCGTACTCTTTTGTAGACAAAACCCTCAACTACTTTTAAATCAGGCAGCTGTTCTGAATTGCCTTCTATTGTAGCTATTAATTCCAAATAGTCACTTGATTTAAAAGCACCTGAGTCGAGGTCGACCAGTCCCGCTACATATACCGAGACTTCATCCATGGCGTATCGCGATAGGGTATCAGGTACTACATTCTGTTTCCCCTGCCTATGCTCAATTGTGAAATCGTACGATTGGAGATGTAGGCTCCACCGAGCTAAACGACCAGTGAGGTCTTTATGTGACATAAGCCACTTAAGACTACTGTGATCGGTAATCACGGAGAAGGGCATAAGCTCTATATAGGGCCTAAACTTCTTAATCGCCAAAACCACTGCCAAACATTCACGTTCAGTTACAGAGTAATTCCTCTGCGCCGATGTCAATTTATAGGAAAAGTAGGCGATGGGATGCTCTTCCCCAGAATCGTCTTTCTGAAAAAGAACCGCCCCAGCCCCTACATCTGACGCGTCACACTGAACGTAAAAATGTCTGGAGAAGTCGGGATGATTAAGAAGTGGACTTGAAATCAGAGCATTCTTGAGCCGATCAAACGCAGCTTTTGCTTCCCCTTCTTTAGCGTGTCAAAGATTGGAGCTGCAATGGTGGCAAAGTCTGATATAAATTTTCTATACCAGCCTGTTGCACCCATGAAGCTCCGCACCTGCTTAGCTGATTTAGGGTAGGAAAACCGAGTAATCGTTTCCACTTTCGCCGGATCAGGTTTAAGTTTACCCCCTCCTACTATATAGCCTAGATATCGCAACTCTTTAAAGCAGAATTTAGATTTTGACACATTGATGGTCAACCCTGCTTCCATCAAACTGCTAGCCACTCGTGACAACAAATCCATGTGTGTCGCAAAATCTGGAGACACCACCAGAAGATCATCTAAGTAGACAAAAACTCTATCCCGAAGCGCCGCCGGGATCACTTTATCCATTAAGCGGCATAACCTCTGGGCTGCGTTACACAACCCAAAAGGCATGACCGTATAATGGTAAAGTGGTCGCCCAGGCACCGTGAAAGCAGTTTTTTCCCTACTAGATTGATCCAGCGGGATCTGCCAGAAGGCGTCTTTCAGATCGACACTAGAAATAAAAACCGTGTCTCCCAAGCGACTGAGCAAACCCTCAATGTGAGGTAGAGGATAGGCATCCTTGACCGTCAGCGCATTGAGCTTCCGAGCGTCCAGGCATAACCGGTTCTTTTCGCCCTTGCGGACTAACGTCACCGGATGACTCCAAGGACTCTCGCTAAGCTCAATGACACCAAGGTCAAGCATCCTATCGAGCTCTGCGTACATTAGTTTTTGGACCGCCGGGGAAACAGGGTAGTGCCGCCCTTTCACAGGGGTTGCATCCCGAGTGTCTATGTTATGCTTTTCCAAATGTGTTCTACCCAAGCCTTTCTTACTGAAGCAGGGGAACAACGATATGACCGAATCCAATTTCTGTTGTTGATCTTGTGTCAACTTATGTGTCACGACATCTAGGTCAGTATCAATCTCTTCAATGAGACTTACACCATTTGTCGTTAGACTATCAAGGTTGGCAAACATTTTAAAAACCTTCATAAAGTCGACACCCAAGAATAACTCACGATTTAAAGTAGGCACTAGATAGAAAGTTATGACCTGCGTTGTCCGGCCAAACGTTACCTCCGCCCGCACGCGACCGATAATACTATGGGAGGTACCGTCAGCGGTTTTAATCACGGTATAAAAATCATGGACTTTCAATCCGGCTTTCTTTACGAATTCTAGACAGTTGCGGCCTAAACAGGATACCGTAGCACCGCTATCCAAAAGACCTTCTATCTCGCAACCACCTAAAGTTAATTTTGTATATAAACGAGAGTCTGATCCCTCATACAGAGACGCCGCCGAAATTTCATTTTTCAATCTCTTTCGCCTTTTATACCTCTCACGTGCCTTCATTATTCTATTTGAAACCGTGCCAAAAATTCTATGCTTCGCTTCATTGTATTCGCGGATTCGAACATGAAGAGGCTTTGTTTCTCTTACATGAGGTTCCGGACTCAAAGTTTTTACTAACCTATCCTTATTTTCTAATATCCTAATACTACCCACCGTACTCTCAGCTTGTTGCCTTACCACTGGGTCTAAACTGCTGTCGAACGCGTCTCCCCAGCTCGGGACGAGTTCTGAGTGCGGTTTCCCTGACACTTGGGGCATTTGGGTGCTACAACGTTGTCCTTGCCACATCTAAAACAAAAAATACGAGTGACTGGCTCAGGACAGTCTACAAAACTATGACCCGCCATTTTGCAGTTCCAGCAGGTGTAATTACTTGTGGAGCGCAAGGCGTCTACTTCTAGATCATTTAAAGATATATTGTCATCCTCAACCGCAATTTCGTTCACCCTTTGCTGGTAATTAGAACGCTGCTGATAAAGTTGTCGCTGGTTTGCGATTAGATTTTCAGCGCGCCTCACCTCTCGACAAAATTCTGACAACGTCCTCAAACTAACTGAGAACATCATCTGCGCCAATGATGGCTTCAAATTCCCCCTCATGATTTCTACTAATTGTTCCTCCTCATAAGGGTTTATTTGCTGGTTGAGTAATTTAATAACTGCATTATAAAAGTCATCGAATGCTTCATTTGGCAGTTGGCGTCGATTCAGAATTTTCATTTGTACTTGATATTCCTTCTCAAATCGCCTGTACTGGGACAGAAGAGCCTTTTCTAGCTCATCCCATGTATTTATAAGAACTATTTTTCTGTAGTCCTAGTACCAATCGAGGGCTGGTCCTTCTAGTAGTAGATGAAAATTTCGCAGAATTTCACTATCGGGACAATCGTAATCTCTTCTCAATGCCCCTACTCTGAAAATGAACTCCTGTACATTCATGGTCTTGTTTGTTCCGTCAAACTTTAACCCCCACTTGGCTAATTTATACCTATCTAGCGGCTCGTAACTTTGCCTAGAATTCACCTGAGGATAGTCCTGCGGTGGTAACGTGTGATGCGTAGGTGCTGCCCAGGCTCCTTGGGAAAAGCCTGGCTGAGGATTACCCGATACCCCTCGCTGGAGTGAAGGTTCACGGGTTTGTGGTAACTGTTCACGCTGCAGCGGCATCTGTACCGGCTGCCCATGAGGCATAAAATTGTTTTGCTGTTGTCTCAGTTGTTGCTGATAAACAGACGTCTGTTGCTGTTGGCGTAAATCATGAGTTGCAAACGGCGCGTATGTTACCTGTACAACTGAAGGTCGATGAGTCACTACCTGTGGTGGCGCTATATTTTCAGGCATATTTTGCATACCTCGGTGAGACTCAATATATCCTGGAGCTGGATACAACAGCGGTGGTGGCATCTGGCTTATTGTCGGTAGCCTAAAATCACTTCGCTGTTGTACCTGAGGCTGTTGTGGCTGATAAGCCTGCCCAGTCACTACAGAAGGCCGGAAACCAACTTGTGGCTGGGTATATACCGACTGCCTCTGAGTCGTGGGCAGCCTGAACTCTTGTGCAGCTGTGTATGTTTGTGGTGATCCCTGATCACAGTATATTGACCGCATAGCCTCTTTTAGCTCGTCTAGAGCTCTTTCGATTTTACGATCGACCTCCCGTAGCCATTCTGCCTGACATATATTGGCCCCCTCTAAAGGAGTGCCTTGTATTGGGCTGAAGGAAAAATCCATTTGCCGCTCTGTTCGGGTACCATGAGACATGGTGGACGGAATTTCTGGTGATCGTATTATTGGCTCGGCGCCTTCTGTTCTAACTGAAATGTTATGCGACACTGAGGTAGCCAAGACGGGAATATTCACCGTTGAAAAGGTCGTCACTGTAGCTGTGGCGGACGTTGAGGTAGTGAAAGTCACCGTGGTAGCAGCCATAGCCCCACAAGTAACACTAGTACTGGTTGTAGCCATTCCAAATAAATTCCTACTCGTACTTCGGGTTATTACCACCATTTATAGGAAAACTGATAACGATTCAAAATTTTAAACTCAATTCCCAAGCACCAAAGGATTCTGTGTCTGGGCGCAAAAACTAGCGAGAAAGCTATACTCAAAATCTAAACTAAAAAGGAAAGTTTCAACCACTAAAAAAAATAAAAAAATCCAACTCCTGCGGAGCAAAACCTAAGATTATAAAATTGGGTTTTTACTAAGCACACAATGACGTCTCTCCTAACGAAACTAATGAATGAAAATTAAATTCTAAACTTGTTTTTATCAAATTATATATGCGCGGTATTGTTCGGGTGGAATTAAAAGATTCCAGGTAACGTAATTAATATTCTAATTTAGCCAAAAGTGTGTGTATATTAAATAATTTTTATTTTATACTCTTTTCAGGAGATAAATCTAAAAGCAGACTAACCAAACTTGGCATTTGCTATCAAACACCAGCAAATGTTGTGTAGCAACTATGGAGAGTGAAAATTTATCATCTCATCTCAGGACTGACCACAACTCTACTGAGACTGATGTTGATGAAAAAAGTTATTTTACTTCTACAAGTTACCAAGTGAGTAAACAAAAAAAAAAAAAAATGAAAACAAATCCAACTCTAGTCATCCCTTTACTATCTCCCTTCAAGGTCAATCTTCGATCTTACTTCTATCATTTTTCAGCAGTTAGGCAATTAAAATTACCAAGCGTAAAAGCTTTTTTTTTTTTATTAAAATATTTAAGACTCCGACTGCTGTCGAATGATAGAAATCCTTAAAACCGTAAAACCTCATGACCACTCCGCCCACCCTATATGTCGCAACGCGAACTCCGTTCCTGTGATTTGAGTCTCGGGACTTACATATGTGCGACCGAAGAACGCCATGATGGTTTAAAAGATTTAGACTGATCGTATGAAACCCTAAAGTGAAATCGGGGTTTTACTTTTCTCGAAGACGTCGCTACTGTTAGGGACTCTTATATTACCTAACAGGTCATACGTGTTCTAAAAGAAAACTATGTAAGCTGATAAAAATAACTTTGCTTTCCGAACTTGCTTCGGGCCCCACGTTGGGCGCCAGTTTGTAGCGGCTGCCTTTGTGCATGAACAAGAGATAGTGTTGCTAGATGATCGACCTTGCTGGCATGCTGGCGGATGCTCCGGCTAGGGCTCGCCGTATTGGGGTGGTTCTTGCCGACCCATCTAGCTTGTCCAGCAGCTACAAAAAAATCATGCCAGCCTATTTAATTCTGAAACCAGAAAAATTTCAAAGATGGATTGTGGTACAATATAAAATTGGGAACCCGAAGCAAGACATCATTACCCCCCTGCTTATTCAATTTCTCACACACAGCCAAATCTTCCTGGCGGATGTTGTGCCAGGGTATGAACCCTCCCCTCAGAGATCATCAAACCTCTCCATGACACCGTTCTTATTTTACGATGTCCCTTAGGCTGCGTCACCTGAGAAGACCCTTTTCTTCCCCTTACTTACCGCGCTTTAAAAAACTTTAGCACCTGTTCATCTTAATGAAACGCTTTAAAAAAATTCATTTAAAACAAGCGTACATTATGCTGAATTTATTAAATTAAAATTTTATAATTATGTTTAAATTTTTATATAAATGTATAACTAATATAATTCATTTTGAGAGAAAAAACAAATTTTGATTAAATTTTGATTAAATTAATTAGCATGTAAGGCCAGTACAAAATTTAAATAAAAAAAATCTATAAAAGCCAATAAATTGTTTAATTTAAAAGTAAATTAAAAAAAAAATAAATTTAAATTTAATTTATAATATAGCCTAAGATGGCGGCTGCCACAAATATGTATTCACAAGAAAAACTATGTGTATGAAAATCAAAATGGCCAGAAAAATTTTAATGATTGTAAACTGAATTTTTAGTAATTTTCATTATCTTAATGTTTCTGTATTTTATTTAATCCTTTTTCTTCTGTCTGTCTATCTCTAGCTTTTCAGGAACGGGGGACTTTTCTATTCTTCTACTGGACTGGCTGTTTTACGGATCGGCCGTCTGTCCGTAGCGTGTCCAACGTACGGGTTTCTTTTTGGTTAAGTTTTTAACAAAAGATCTGTTCTTACAATATATATCCTTCTTAATGACCTTTTATTTTTTCTTTAACTTTAAGGCAAACACCTAAATATACCGGGGTCAAAAGGCCCGTTCAACTATTCCTGCGCTACCTAGTATGAGCTCACCCTATATAGCCTGGAGGTTCACAATATTGTGACGCAAAGGAAAAAAAACGATAAGGGTGTTTTCCCTAAAGCCTCAAAAAAAATTTTTTTTTAGAATAATATATATGTTTTATTTATTTCAGTATGTCGATTATGTCCGTAAGGTTCAGTCCAGGGTCAATTGGCGCGATACCTGATGATGAAGAAATTAGATGACGGCTTGCTTTGTGGCGCTCCCTCGATGTATAGGACAGTGGTAGTATGGTGCTTTTTCTCAAAATAAATTTTATAGTTTTAAATTGTAGATTTTACTTTTACACAACCTTTGTGTGTCGTTTGTTTTTTTTTTATATTTTAACTTTTGCTTTAATTGTTTCTTCACGTTTTTTTTTTCTTTTATGGTTTTGTTTAACTATATGTTAATTTGTTCGTTCAACGTTTTTTTTTCTCTGTTTTATATAGAAAGTTTTTTATTTATATGTTTTTATTTCACCAAATTGTTTTTAGTTTCTTTATTAAGAAACCCTTTCATTATTTTAATTTTAATAAAGCATATATTGGCATAAAATTTTTTTTTTTGGTATATCTCTTTTTAAAAATGGCAACCACTTTACTTTTCAAACCACTCGTCCTATCAGACATCCAAACGAAAAAAGGCTCGACATTTTATTTTTCGCTTGCCAAAAAGGCTCGGTACCGCCACAAAAAAAACTGTCCATTTCCAATGTCCTCAAACCGATTGTTTTGTTTTTGTTTACCTAATCAGTTATTTTTTTGTCTCTTTTCTCTCCAATTTTTGGCATCCTCTGAATGATAGCCTACCGTACTCAGCTGATATAAAAAAAAATAGTGCTGCCTATAAACCTGCATTACCTATGTATAGGGTGCACATGACAAATTTAAAACAAAAAAAAGTGATTGTAAGTAATACCACAAACTGTCTCGAAAGTGAGTCGAAATTGATCAGAAACGCGAGTCATAAAAGACTCTTTTAGAAGACTCCCGGCTAGGGTACCATTTTCTCCCGAATGAACAGTCATTTTCGACTCGAAAACGAGCGCATAAATGCTTATTTTAATCGCGCGGAGGAGTCGAAAAAGACTCGAATATGATCATTAATTTCATAAAATGCTGACTGGGATAGTACTGTGCCATAAACCAATACTTGCCAATAACCAACCGACGATATACATTCATATGTTTTAGTTTTCAAATAATTTAGATCTGAAATGGAACTTAATATCAAAACCATTTTTTATAACCAAATAAGGAGTTATTTATGTAAAAAATACCGAAGTATATTTATTTGACATTTTTTTGATTTGGATATTTTGATTTTGTTGAAATTTTCGATTTAGAATTTTTTAATTATTTATTTAGCATTTTTTAATATAATCTATACAATTCTTAACAATGTTAAAAATAACAAACGAAAACATTTTTACGTTTTTGTAACATTAAATCATTTTAATGCGAGTGACAAGAAAAAAGAAATGTAAGTGAGAAAATGCTTGTTCTCGAAGAACCATCAATGAATTAAAATATGTACACATATGGTCAAAATAATAAGTACACGACGATGTTTTACTCTTTAATACAAATAAGGGAAACAATTTTTATTTTAGGAACAGAAAATATTTTAAACTTTTTTTCTGTAACCCAAATCAAATGTAACACATCAGTATTTATAAGCTAAAAGCATAAATTGACATATTTACGGTATGAAAGAAAATATATGTATGTGTAAAAATTAGTGGTCAAAATAATAAGTACATTCTGAAAATGATTAAATAATAAGTTCAAATTCAGAGTTACATTGCTATATTTTGGATATTTGCTTAATATCCACTATATACTCCCTTATTTTGAAAAAAACTTTCCATTCGTCTTGGCATACTGTCAAAAACTTTGCGGCAGGGGTCTAATAGGATTTCATAAGCAAATATCCAAAATATAGCAATGTAACTCTGAATTTGAACTTATTATTTAATCATTTTCAGAATGTACTTATTATTTTGACCACTAATTTTTACACATACATATATTTTCTTTCATACCGTAAATATGTCAATTTATGCTTTTAGCTTATAAATACTGATGTGTTACATTTGATTTTGGTTACAGAAAAAAAGTTTAAAATATTTTCTGTTGCTAAAATAAAAATAGTTTCCCTTATTTGTATTAAAGAGTAAAACATCGTCGTGTACTTATTATTTTGACCATATGTGTATATGTATATATTTTTTTAAAGTAATTTTAATGAATAATTTCTCATATTTTAAGAAATTTTGATTTTAATACTTGCTGAGAGCATTTGATTACTTTTTCAGTAATAATTAACCAGTAATTATTATAAATACTAAAAAATATTTAGCAATCCAGTAAAATAAACTAATAATCTTCTTAAATTGTTACAATCTGTCAATTACGGAAACACTGCTATTGTTAAGCTTACGTTAATATAACAGTCATAGCAAAGTCACTTTGCATTTATATACATAGATATAAACAAAGTTACATACATATGTATGTACCTGCATACCCTGTCGGAATTTGAGCTAACTTAAAGGGCTTTGGACACGATCAAAATGCTTGCTGTCAAGTTCGTGTACATGTGCTTGTTGGCCCGCCAAGCATGCATTTTTATTTTAGTTTTGTGCTGTTGGTTTCGATAAAAAAAAATATATAAAATTGTCTAAATAAAGAAATTTATTAACAATAATGGCAGCACTGTTGACAAAAAAGAGAAAATCAAAATAAAAAAGTTCCAACACTTCTTTCTTCTTCACCAGCCAAATCTATGTTTTTTTCTTTCAAGTCTGATTTTTTTGCCAACCGTTCACAATGGAAATATAATTATAATGAAAATTTGTACGGGCTTGATGGGTGAACACTTAGGCCTCATTAGTCTTTACTTTCTGTTGCGGTTCTGTTCTGTTCCGTTCTGTAGCTTAATTTTTGTAGTTAGTCTTTCTGAAAAAACATATTTGACAACCAGTATTGCCACGATTATTATTTTTTGTAATCTAATTGATAATCATTTTTTTCAAAAGGGGAACATAATGCTTTTATTTAAAAAAATTTATTATTTATGTATATTAACAAAATAGTTGAGTTGCAATAGTTTGCCATAATAAATACAAAAATTTTAATTTGTTTATGTATGAATATACAACGTTTGCTGGTTTTGCTATTTTCTTTGTACGTATTTCAAAAGAAATATCATTCAAATATACATCGAATTAGCATTGAAATACTCTAAGTAATTTATATTAAATAAAGCATTTTTTCATTTGAAATAAAGATTTATTTGTTGAGGGTTAAGCAATGTATGTATATACGAATTTCATTTGTGGTTTACCAAATCGTCAGTAGAACTCAGCCATGCTTTTGAAAAGTTTCAAACCTGTGTTAAACTTTCCAAAAGTATGGTAGAAGTCTACTGACGATTTGGCACCAATGCAAGGATAAATCGTTATATCAAATAAAATTGGGAGAATATCTGAAATAATAAATTTAATAAAGGTATTTTCATTTTTAAAGTCAAGTAGAAATACATTATAAATAAATATGTAACTAAATGTGGATCCTATCGGTTAAAAAAAATTATATTCATATCATTGATATTGATGGCAAATTGTAAAAAATGCCCAATTGTAAATAAAAGTCTTGGACATCGTAACTCCAGAATTAATGGAGAATATTAGAATATGTTTGCATAAATTTGCTCAATGAAAATGGGGTATATTGGCAAATTAAAAATATTTTCCAAATATATATCGTTTATATTGATGGCAAATTGTTAAAAATTGCCCAATTGTAAATAAAACTCTAGGACATCGTAACTCCAGAGTTAATGAAGAATATTAGAATATGTTTGCATATATTTGCTCTATGAAAATGGGGTAGGTATAATGCCAAATTAAAAATATTGCGAAATCAATCATTTTAACGAACCAGATTCAAGCCTTTTTTTAAACTTTGAAAATTTTTCCTAATATATGTATATCTAAATTGCATGATGAAAATGTAGGGTCCATTCATATATTCAGTAATTGTGCAATAGTCAAATAGCATTTAATAATACTTTTCTTCATCAAAAGTTTCTGCACGCAAACAATTGGCAGTGCTGCAGCAGATTGCTGCAGATATGGTAGCATTTTTGTTATTGTTGCAATATTTCGCTTACCGGTTGCATATCTGTTTCGTTTTATCATATCATCTTAAGGTCAAAATCGAGTTAACGTCAAAATCGAGTTAACGGCATACTCTGGTTCACCTTCTTGCAATCCTCATTTGTGTCCAATCCGTTTTCAAATACAAGCTCCAATTTCTGAAAAAGTGTTCGCGGGTTATTTTTTAAATTTCTACAACAATAACACAACAGATTTTACAGTAAATCGATAATATCTCCAAATACGATTTTTAGACTTAAGATGTTATGAGAAAACGACACAGATTTACAATCTTAACATATAAATAAATTTAAGAAATTATGTTGTTGCATTCATTTATTATCCGGGAAAAAGTAGACACCAACTGTGGTAAAAAATATGAAAGCGGCAACTTCGTCAACAACCAAAACAACAAAAGCTTTTTATATTAATTATTATTTTACAATATAAAGCGTCTTGTAGGCTTAATTAAAAAATAAACAACCACAAAAATTATTTTATTATATATCAATCTGCATATTCTTTATAATAACGACCAATAAATGTTATGGTACGGGAATTTTTTAACACATACCGACATATTTTTTTAAAGAGAAAAGCTTTTTCTTTCTGTCACTTAACGCCGTAAGTAAAATTTTTGTTTTCTACAGGTTCGTCCGTAACAGAACGGAACAGAACAGAAAAACTAACGACTTGTACAGGTTTTTTATTAACAAAAACCAATCAGCTGATTCGTAACAGAACAGAAAGTAAAGACTAATTCTGCCTTTACACACATTTACAAATGACAGCAAACATGCCAAAAATCAAAATTTTTTGATTTTCCATCAAGCATCGTTGGTGTCACACATACTAAAAAAAATTTCACTCATATTATAACCAAGCTTGATAAGCATTTTGACCGTTGAATTTTATGCTGACATCTTGTCGGTAATTTTTGACTCATCTCTGCATCACCTTTGAGTTAGCTAAAATTTAGTTCAAAAATTATCGGGAAGAAGACAGTTGTACAAAAAATAAGTGTTTCAGATCTGTTTTATTTATGAGTTAGTTCAGAAGCTAGTTGTAAATGAGTTAGCAAAAAGTCATTTATATTTTGAGCTAGCTAATAAAAATCCGACAGGGTACATACATATATATGTATGCATATGTATGTACTTAAGGTGAACATATTTTAAAAAATTTATAAAGAGTAAAGTTTACATAAAAAATATCGTATTATTTATGCTACTGTAACAGATAAAAAATTTCTGACTAGAACTTAAGAAAAACATTTTTGTTGAGCTTACTGCGAGTTCAGCAATGGAGCTACAAAGTGGTAGTTATCGTGGACAAACAGCTGTTTCTTAACAGTAATTGGATTGAGACGACTGCGTTTGGCAGTTATGCAACCTCCAGCAACGGAAAATGCTTCTTCAGATGATGCAGAAGTAGCCGGAATTCCAAAACAGAATTCCGCCAGTTGTGCCAAGTTAGGGAATATTTCTTTTTTCCCCCACCATTCCGTTTCCTCAAGGGGGGCATCAAAATATGCTTTGATTTCTTTATGGAGATCGTTATCCAAAGCTACATTGGAACTTGTGGAGGCGAGAAAATCAAGCATAGTTCTTCGTGTTGATGAAAGTTTCTAGAATTTGCGAATTTTCGAAAGATAGGGAAAAACTATGTTTATATATTTGTAATATATATATTTATAATTTGCAAATATTTATTACTTACCGTCTTCTTCGAAGATCCGGCCTGCTCGGAAATATTTTCAACAATTTGTGTCGGATGTGTTTGGATTATCCTAGAAGTTTCTATTTCAAGGAGTTTTTCCTTTTTGGTGAATTCGGTGAATTCCTGGTCTAAGATGGCATTCATACTTAGTTTGTTATTTACAGGAACTTTTCTCAGCCATTTATTTAGCACAGGCCAGTTTTTTTTGGCAAGGATCAATTAGTGCAGATATTAGGTGAATTTTTTTTATGCGAAATCTTTTTGGAAAGTTTTCTATTGCATAATTGTACACATCAATTATTACTCCGAACTCAGACTGAACTTCTTTTTCTGCTATATTTTTCATAATAGTTTCATAAAAACAAATTACACTACATATTGTCGGGTAATTTCTGCCTTGCAAATATATGGTTGCATTTTCAAAAATTGTGAGAAATTCAGTGAAATGTTTAATTATGCGTTTTTCCATCTGCATAAAAATATAGATTAATAAATAATAGGACTCTTTTGAAGCCTTTATGAGTGCTATGTTCACCGAGTCAAAATTGTCTGAGAAACTTCTGAACATTATTAATAGTGTATTCCAACGTGTATCGTTAGAATTTTTTAACGAGCTAGCTTGATTTTTGTCTAATGCAGATAGATTAATACTATCACAATCTGCCATTCCATATTCTTCTTCCAGTTGAATGGAATCGGCTATTTCATTTGCTTGTATCAAAAGTTTGATTACATCATCTTGTTTTGAAGCGCTCTGAATTCTCGACAATTCTTCTGTTGAGTAGGATAACATTCGGTAAGCTGATTTCAACTTTGAAACCACATTTTTAATTTGTTCAAATTGGGGATTTTGCACCACATCATGGACTAAAAACCGATGGAGTGAATGGGCCATACATTCATGCCTTTCAATACTGCACAATCGGAGTGCCAATACTATGTTACTTCCACCATCACTAACGGCATTTAGGGTTTTTTCGTGTAAATTAAATGACTTGAGTGTAGCCTCAATGTTTTCTGCTATATTTTTTCCGGTATGAGGGTGCGGAAAAAATTCAGTTTTAAGTGAAACTGATGTGAGTTGGAAGTTTTTACAAAAGTGAACTTTCATATTTACATATGATAAACGCTTATAGTTATCAGTCTAAAGGTCAAGGACGAGAGCCATATTTTTGGGAGCAACACTTAGTGCCTCCTTTACAATTTTTTCATATGTGACAAATACGTCGTGCAATGCCGTGGTTGCAATTGTGCGGCTGGTTGGAAACACTACTTTTGGGTCTGATGTTAAAGTATATTTTTGGAATCCTTTCCGATCAACGAGATTAAACGGCTGTAAATCAATACAACACATCTCCGCTATTCTTCTAGCGTTTGCAAAACTGCTTTCTACTTTATTTTTAAAAATGTGGGATGATGTTGAAAGCGCTTTGTTTGTGACATTTAAGTTATGTGACGAGTTTTTTGTTCGTATGTCTATGTTGTGAACAGAACGCAGATGGACGATATGGCTTGATGTCGATGTTGTTGCATTAAATCTAAACAAACATATACGTTTACATAAGAAAAATGCAGAAAACATAATGAAACCATTTTTGTCAAATCTTTGTAAAATGTTTTCGAATTTGGTAATAACATGCAAATTCGAATTTAAGAGCAAAACCTCTGTTTTCGCGTTATAGACGAGCAAACATTCTAACTTTGTTTGATTTTGAAGTCTTATACAGTAGCCAGCAAAACCAAAACACACTATACTCTAACTAGTTTCTTCGATTTTCCTTTTTATTCTGTTTCTTTCTGCTCTTATTAAATTATGTTAATCACTTTTTGGGTCAGTTTATTAATCATGCTTTGCTCTTTTGTTTTTAGTTTTTAATTGTTTAAATAATAACAAAAATTAAAAATGTTAAAAACCCCCGAATTCATCTAGAAAAGATGTGATATCTTCTTAACGACTGGACCATTTTTCTTAAAACATAGATAGCTAAGAACTTTCTCGATCAAGTCACCTTTCAAACAGAAAAAACTAAACAAAATCGGTTCAGCCGTTTGGTTGTACGTGGACTCGTACAGACACACAGGTACACCCTACAAACTTATAACACCCCTTTTTTTAATCTTGGGTTAAAAAGGAAAATCGATGAAACTTTAATTATATTATGATGTCTTTTGCTGGCTACTGTATATACCCAGTCGGATTTTTTTTATTTGGCACAATCTAACTCAATGACCTAACTCATGGTTAGTTCAAAACTGATGCACTCGTCCTGCAGCCACTCAGTGCTAAAACTGATCACTTTTAACATGCTGAATGAGTGCGAATTTTAACCACCTCTGACTAATTTTTGGCTTATAATTCGTTTTGAGTTAACTCAAATTCCCACTGGGTAGTTCATGCATTTATCCATACATGTATATATGTATGTATGTACATACATATATACAGTACTGTGCAAAATAAATACAGCAAAAATAAGTGCAGACGATTATTTTGTTGCTTTCGATCTGCACAGTACTATATATGCATATATTACCACATTTATTATGTACAGATATGTATAATCATATCGAAGATCAATAGTAGAAATGTCATAACTCGTATTTTAATTAAATAAGAAATAAGGCTTACGAAACAAATCAGAAATCAATTTCATATGTACATAATGTAAGTGCATTACTAATTAGACAAATAGGTAAATATGGGTGTACGTACGTATGTACATACATATGTATATTAATCTTTATTGCTTTAAATTAATTAATTACCCAAAATGGGTAATCAAACGAAAGTTAATTAAGAGTGGACTTTTGTCTGAATGTGAGTGTAAAAAATATATATTCAATATTTGGGGGTGAATAAGCAAAAAAGGTTTTTGACAAAGGAGTAATTAAACGGGGTATACTGTAACATCAAAGATTATTGAAAACTAGTGTCGAGTATAAAAACGGAAGTTTTTCTTTTATAATTTTGCGTATGAATACGATTTTTTTTTAAATTTATGGATTCACCATTTTTTACCATGAACGCAATGCAGAAAATGCTTACCCCTTTAAAACGGTTAGGTCAGCTTCAAAGCAAGGCTTGCAAAACCTCTGCTTTGGATTTATGGTCTTCCCTCTAATGGATAGTGTCCCAAAGTGATCCCACACAACTGAGGCACCTGCCTTGCGCTCAGTTAAATTAATTGTAGCGACTTCTTTGGCCGCTTTATTTCGGCGCAGCATTTCTTGATATTCCGATATCTGGCGATCAGCATCATTTAAAAAGAAAGAGTTATCCTCAAAGCCATCAGAATCGTCAGATATAGGACAAACGGCCTCATTTGAGCTTACAAAATAATTTTCCAAAGTTTTCATGATGGGATTGTATTTAATAATTTTTCCACAGAATTTGCACTAAAAATGTTTGCACTTTTCAAATTTATACCAATTTACACAAAAATGTGTATACTTGTAAGTATGTACATATGTACTATAAACGCCGACTAAACTAACGGTTTCAAACAGAGATGCCAATTTAACGAGTTTGGCACTGCAGTAAGCGCTTTTTAAAAGTGCTGATTTAAATTGTAGATAATCATTTGATTTATTTGCATACTGCAAAGTAAATTTATGTAAAGTATATGAAAATCAACTACAAAGAAAATAAAAAGCATTAAGCGTTTTATTTGTATTACAAAGCTGGTGAAATGTCAAAAACAGGTGAATACAACGAAAAGAAAATGTGTGAAAAAAATATTAAGATAAAAGATACGTATCGTCGGTTGGTTATTGGTTTGCGCCACAGTATATTCAAAATACATTATGTCTGCAGCAAACCAGAAAGCAACCGATGATATAAACGGGTATATCGCTCATTTACTTCATTAATCTCACCCTCCAAAAACCTTGTTTTACAGAAAACGTGTTTGAAGTTTTAAATTTACATACAGCTCAATGCACACATGAAAAAAATATGATTCTCTATTGAGGTAGTAATAAAAGCTCTTTAGGGTAATTTTTACACAAGATAAAATACAAAATGTTGAATTATTTTGCATCACTAACTCACAGAACGCATATTTTGCATTATGACAGTTTAAGCGATATACATATGTATATAATTAATTAATTATAGTTATCTTTAAATGTTTTCTATAACTTTTTATTTAAAATTTTTCACATAAGTTTTCATCGCTACAATTTGAAGAATTATGTTTAACAGAGCAATATAAAACAAAATGGTGTAAGAAAATTTTAAATAACCTTTGTCAGCTTTTTAATGTATGTATTGCGATGTATGTATTGTGGATTTTGTTGTTCCTCAGTATATAATTTTTTAAAGTTCGCATGTTCATACAAGACGTGTGGGTAAAATACTGGATTTTCTTACAATTTTGTATTTGTAATGAAAGGCTTTACTTTGCTAAGTCTTGAATTTGTAGAGGTGAAACGAACTCAAGTCCCAAAAATGGTACTTCCTTTTATTCATGTGGGACTTTACTCTGTTAAGGTTATATTCTTAATATTCATGCAATAAAAAAAAATTAAGTGGATAAAGGCCATGACTCACTATCATACAAAGTCGTGCGATCTACGAAAAATACAACCCTGTTGTGATGGAGTTTATTAAAATTTTCAAAAGACAATAAAAATTCATCACATAGGGTTATACTTTTTCGTAGATTGCACGACTTGGTATGATAGTAAGTCATAGCCTTTAACTTCACTTCAAATAGAATGTTGTATATTTTCTGGTTATTTGTGTAAAATACTTGATGCTTGAGTTAAAAATTTACAAACTTTTACAAATCTTCTTTATTCAACTCTAAAGAGAAAAATATATTTTTCTTTTTTCGTTAAGCTACGTGCAAATTGAAAGTATTGTCAGTTTGTAGGTGAAAGAGGCAAAGAGAGTGGTTTTGTGTTTGGCATAATTTTTCAACCAACAGCAGCACAAACCCAATACACACAACTTAAAAAACAGCAAATGTTAAATGTATACAAAAAACACTAACGAACACAAAGCTGTGTACACGTACACATTTTTATGGCGGATGAATTAGTCTCGTGTGTTCTTAAAAGAACAAAAATTGTGCGGCATAAAAATTGTTCTTGTGTAAACTACCTCAATAACGCATAATACCATGGAGGTGATCATGGTACTTTGAACAAAATCGCTAATATGCAATACTTCTTTCATAAACAAGAAAACCACCTTCGAAAGATAAGTACATATTAACATCACTTAAAAAATATTAAAAGTATTTGGCATGGTAGAATTATACTAGGTAGTAGCGAAGCTACAACAACCCAACAACAGCGAAAACAACACGGCTTTTTATTGTTGTTTAGGTTCGAGGTTGTCAAAAAGCACAAAAGAAAATTTGAAAAAAAATGTATATGTTCACATGTGTGTGTTTACCAGAGACTTGCGCCGAGACGGCTAAGCCGAGCCGCCGACTAATTTCCACAGCCGCCGCCGATTTATCTTGCGGCTAAAATCGGCTTAATGGAAGCCGCCAGCGATCATTTTTCGGCTCAAAAACGGCTTAAAATAATCCGCCGATTGCTTTTTTTAATTTCCACTTCTACTTTTTTATGTTTTTTTTTCATAATTTTTGTTCAAGCATTATTTTAGTAATTTGCAGTCTACACCCAACTTAACATTAACTTCAAGTTAATGTTAAGTGTAGACCGCTCAAGTTAATGCTTTTTTTCAGGGTATAACATAGTTGTTAGTGCAATTGTTTTAACAGCGCAGTAATAACTCCAAGTTACAACAGCATATCAAGTTAGGAACAGCATGCTCACTTTTGACAGCTAAAAGAGGCTGTTGTCATGTGTTGTGCATTTTTACATACAAAGTGCTCTTACTAAGATAATATGAAGGACATAGTCAAATTAGAAACCACATTATAAGAATTGCGTTCCCTCTCATACAATCTTCGTAATGTTGTTGTATAGTGACGGGTCTAGTTAGTAGTCTATGGTTAGGTGGAGACGTAGAGTAAGATAACGAAAAATATATTTGTATGCATTACTCTGCGACCTAGGCTTGCCAGATCAAAATTGTGAAAAAGCTTGACATTTAGAGAAAAAAAGCTTGATTTACTAAGACCAACTGCCAAAAACTGTCAAAAACTATTCAAAAGAATAAATATTCATTATCCGACTTAAAAAAAAGAAAATTATCAATTCGTTTGTATTTCTTATGTGTTCCTTCCTTCAGGGCTCTGCCATATACGATTCGAGTTGAAAAATTTTTTTCTTTATTTGGATTATATTACTTACTTCCTAATGGGTCCTGTTTTTTATTTCATAAGAATTTTTATTTTTTCCCACATATATTTGGTATTTCTTTACTTTAATTTGTTTGCAAAAAAATATTGAAAACATTAAATTTCCATTAAAATTAATTCTTATCATTAATTCGGGAAATTACATTATTTTTCTTTCTTTACAAACGCATTATTAATAGGAATCGAAAATACAAACGAAGTTAATTTATGAAGATTTCCTCTTCGTCCAGTTTTTAAATTAGACCATATTTAGTAATTAGAAATATCTTTGAGAAGAAGCTCTTAATCTGTATATAGTTTATTATTTTCTATAGACTCGACGAATTTCCATTGATAGTTCCCAGCAAACAGCTTTTTGCAAAAGTGAAAATTACATTTAAAAATTTATTAGAGAAAGACTTTCATTGTAACCCAAAGCGTATTAATAGCAAGTGGCCTTATTAGTACGACAACAACTGGACTTCACCTATCTGTCATGTGAAATGCATACATAAAAAGTTTTTATTTAGTTTTTTTTTACATAGAGTTTGACATTTTGGTAAAGTTCATTTACAATAATAAGGCCACCTGGTATCAATTCGCCTTGCTTTAGCCTATGTCTATACGTGATAAATTTTTATCATGACAAATGTCAAACTTTATATTGAAAAATAATCTGCTTTATATTATCTGTTTTTCCTATATAGAATTTGCCATTTATCATGATACAAATAAATCAGGTATAGACGTTTGTTTCAATATACATAAATTATAATGTATTATATATCCGAATAATTCTAGCATGATTCATGAATTAGATTCCAACGGTAAAATATATAATTGATGTTCATGCATAAAATTGCGAACAGAGAAATTAATTTTTAGCTTGACAAATAGCTTTTTAGGTTGAATCTGGACAAGCCTTAACAAAGTTTGACAATCAAGCCTTTGCTTTATTTTTCATAACATTTTAAACATTTTTGAGAGGCAAAGCAATGCTTAATTTCTATGCATTTTGTTTGGTGAAGAATTGGTATGAAAAAGAAAAACTAATTTAACAACAAAATGAAAATTTTCACTTTTATTACATGTCCATGTGCATTTTCAGCCGAATTTGAACCACCGCCGACTATTTTTTCCCAGCCAGCCGCCGCCAATCAAAACCCCCCGGCGCAAGTCTCTGGTGTGGGTGTGTGTTGGTATAACATAAACAACTTTTGACAGAGTCGAACCAAAAAAAAAAAAAGTTCGTTAACGCTTCACCACTACCTGTATTATTCTACCATGGTATTTGGCAACCATTACAGTACAAAAGAAAATTAAAAAAAAATCGGTACAAAAGAAAATTAAAAAATATCGGCGGAGCCTATCAAATCGGCTTGCCAATAAGCCGCCGATGCGCCGATGGCTTCGGCGGCGGCTTGAGTGAAGTAAAGTAATCGGCGGCGCGGCTTTCCGCCAGCCGCGCCGACACGACTTGCTTCTCTGGTAGCCGCATAACTAATACAAAATGTCAAACATTAATAGATAGGGTATGTGTGTTTGTATAACAGCCCTACAAGAAATGTATGACCGAAACTAATACCCATACATATTTTTTACTAATACATATGCATAAAATTTGCCACTGATGATGGAGATATCAATCATCGTTGACGAAAGCATGTTACAGAGTTGCATTTTTGAAATTTGTTGGCGTGAAAAATTAATTTTAATTTGAATCCCCAATAATTTGTGTTCTATAATGTGATTTGTGTGTCGTGACGTTGGAATATCTAAAATTAAATGTTCCATGAACGATTTGGTGATTGTACAAAGTGCTCAGGGATTATGCATGTCAAAAACCAATACACATCAGAGGAATATGAACGTGACATAGTCCTTGGTTATGATGGCCGATACAGAAGCAAATAATTTGCTCAACTTTCTTTAAGAATATTTATACAAAGTGGCATAAAAGTGTTTATTTATGCTCCTATGTTAGCTACACCCTTTGTTCCAAGGTAAGTCATTGCATTTTGCGGCAAGCATAGTGTAATTTGCATAATCATTGAAAAATCGTTTACTTCATAGATATTCAATGGCAATGAAATAGGTGCCCTTATAGGCTGGTGGTCTCTTGAGAATTACAAAGTTTTGCATCATAATGTTAAGTTATCTAAGATTTTACATTTTTACCGGTTTTAAGTGGATGTATAGGTTTATTATATATAAGTTTATATGTACTTATAAGTTTATTATATATAAAGAATTCAATTGGAATAAATCGTGTTTTATTTCAACTGGTATGTCTGTCAACAGTGACATATATTTCCATCATGTTTGATTAGTCAACTATGACCGATATGTCCATCAATATTGATTAGTCAACTGTGAGTAGTGTTTACATCAATGCTGACTAGTAAACAACATTAGAGTGAGCAGTTCGGTTATATGTTCTATGAATGACAAAATGTATACGTTAGAGAAGGATGCAAAATCACATGTACACAAAAGTTTACATCACTTTTTCCACATTGCCCTTAACAAACTGATATAAACTTAGATAGAGATATCCATCACCACTGCCGGTCAAATGATCGGTCATTTGACTTTCACTGTTCTTGCAGGGAGAGGCAGCAAACATACGTGTGGTATTGTGTGTGCAACGTAGTTATTTCACATCATGGTAGAATTATACTACAGGTAGTAGCGAAGCTACAACAACCCAACAACAGCAAAAACAACACGGCTTTTTATTGTTGTTTAGGTTCGAGGTTGTCAAAAAGCACAAAAGAAAATTTGAAAAAATATGTATATGTTCACATGTGTCTGTTTACCAGAGACTTGCGCCGAGACGGCTAAGCCGAGCCGCCGACTAATTTCCACAGCCGCCGCCGATTTATCTTGCGGCTAAAATCGGCTTAATGGAAGCCGCCAGCGACGATCGTTTTTCGGCTCAAAAACGGCTTAAAATAATCCGCCGATTGCTTTTTTTAATTTCCACTTCTACTTTTTTGTTTTTTTTTCATAATTTTTGTTCAAGCATTATTTTAGTAATTTGCAGTCTACACCCAACTTAACTTCAAGTTAATGTTAAGTGTAGACCGCTCAAGTTAATGCTTTTTTTCAGGGTATAACATAGTTGTTAGTGCAATTGTTTTAACAGCGCAGTAATAACTCCAAGTTACAACAGCATATCAAGTTACGAACAGAATGCTCACTTTTGACAGCTAAAAGAGGCTGTTGTCATGTGTTGTGCATTTTTACATACAAAGTGCTCTTACTTAGATAATATGAAGGACATAGTCAAATTAGAAACCACATTATAAAATAAGAATTGCGTTCCCTCTCATACAATCTTCGTAATGTTGTTGTATAGTGACGGGTCTAGTTAGTAGTCTATGGTTAGCTGGAGACGTAGAGTAAGATAACGAAAAATATATTTGTATGCATTACTCTGCGACCTAGGCTTGCCAGATCAAAATTTTGAAAAAGCTTGACATTTAGAGGAAAACAGCTTGATTTACTAAGACCAACTGCCAAAAACTGTCAAAAACTATTCAAAAGAATAAATATTCATTATCCGACTTAAAAAAGGAGAAAATTATCAATTCGTTTGTATTTCTTATGTGTTCCTTCAGGGCTCTGCCATATACGATTCGAGTTGAAAATTTTTTTTTCTTTATTTGGATTATATTACTTACTTCCTAATGGGTCCTGTTTTTTATTTCATAAGAATTTTTATTTTTCCCACATATATTTGGTATTTCTTTACTTTAATTTGTTTGCAAAAAAATATTGAAAACATTAAATTTCCATTAAAATTAATTCTTATCATTAATTCGGGAAATTATATTATTTTTCTTTCTTTACAAACGCATTATTAATAGGAATCGAAAATACAAACGAAGTTAATTTATGAAGATTTCCTCTTCGTCCAGTTTTTAAATTAGACCATATTTAGTAATTAGAAATATCTTTGAGAAGAAGCTCTTAATCTGTATATAATTTATTATTTTCTATAGACTCGACGAATTTCCATTGATAGTTCCCAGCAAACAGCTTTTTGCAAAAGTGAAAATTACATTTAAAAATTTATTAGAGAAAGACTTTCATTGTAACCCAAAGCGTATTAATAGCAAGTGGCCTTATTAGAACGACAACAACTGGACTTCACCTATCTGTCATGTGAAATGCATACGTAAAAAGTTTTTATTTAGTTTTTTTACATAGAGTTTGACATTTTGGTAAAGTTCATTTACAATAATAAGGCCACCTGGTATCAATTCGCCTTGCTTTAGCCTATGTCTATACGTGATAAATTTTTATCATGACAAATGTCAAACTTTATATTGAAAAATAACCTGCTTTATCTTATCTGTTTTTCCTATATAGAATTTGCCATTTATCATGATACAAATAAATCAGGTATAGACGTTTGTTTCAATATACATAAATTATAATGTATTATATATCCGAATAATTCTAGCATGAGTCATGAATTAGATTCCAACGGTAAAATATATAATTGATGTTCATGCATAAAATTGCGAACAGAGAAATTAATTTTTAGCTTGACAAATAGCTTTTTAGGTTGAATCTGGACAAGCCTTAACAAAGTTTGACAATCAAGCCTTTGCTTTATTTTTCATAACAATTTAAAAATTTTTGAGAGGCAAAGCAATGGTAATTAAAAGAAAAACTAATTTAGCAACAAAATGAAAATTTTCACTTTTATTACATGTCCATGTGCATTTCCAGCCGAATTTGAGCCACCGCCGACTATTTTTTCCCAGCCAGCCGCCGCCGATCAAAACCCCTCGGCGCAAGTCTCTGGTGTGGGTGTGTGTTGGTATAACATAAACAACTTTTGACAGAGTCGAACCCAAAAAAAAAAAAAAAGTTCGTTAACGCTTCACCACTACCTGTATTATTCTACCATGTTTCACATATACACAACATATAACAGTTCGTACCATAAAAAAGCAAATAAAAATATAATCAGCTGGCGTTCCAGGGCTACCTTGTATAATATTCTACCATGGGCTGTTATATGTGACGATTTTACGTCATTTTGACGATTTTTTTATGCAAATTTGCCAAAATGACGATTGACGATTTTTCCGTAGAAGTCCTTACATATTCACGATTTATAACTTAATATTTTTTCAGAAAATGAAATATTTGAATTACGATTTATTGATCTTGAAAAACATTTCTTTAATATTTAGTAAAAGAGTATTAACAAACAATAAACCTAAAAACAGAGACCGTATATTAATACTCTTAAAACCATATTTTTTGTTTTTTTTCGTATCAAAAAACAAACACTTGTGATTAAAATATTATATTTATCCATTTGGATTTCCTTATTTGAAACAAAGCAATTTTATTTTCTTTTCGAAAGAAAATAAAATAAAAATCGTTTATTGTTTATCGTTCATGATATTTTCAACTTTTTCATCGGATGGATAAATTTTATGTGTACCATAAGAAAAATGTGTTGTAAGAAAAAATCATATAAGGAAGACAGTAATATAATAAAATGTTTATATGCACATTTGGAACACGTTTTGAATCAATTAGAACAAGGAGAGGAGGGAAAAATCGCGAAAATTACAAAAATTTGCAAAAACTTTCTTGTACATGAAAGATTACAATGTTACGATTGATTAAAAGTAGGGATGTAACGAATACCGATACCGATATATCGGCGATACTTCAGATTTTCCGATACATCGGTATCGGCGATATTTTACTGTCGATACGACGCTACTTTTAAAAAAAATTTCAGAGTTTTTTTCTGACAAATTATTTATCTTTTGTTAATTTTACCATGAACTAAATTCATTTCGTTTTTTTTAAATCTTATTAATATCAATTTTAAAAATTAATAATATTTTATGCTGTTCTTTTGTAAAAAAATTATTTATTTTTGTTAATTTTACCATGAATTCAAATTCAATTCGTTGTTTTTTAAATCTTATTTCAGCAAAAAAAGACACTCCAAAGAAGTCATGAAAATGTAGAATTCGCGATCCGGAAATTATTTATTTTTTTTGTTAATTTTACCATGAATTCAAATTCAATTCGTTGTTTTTTAAATCTTATTCCAGCAAAAAAAGACACTCCAAAGAAGTCATGAAAATATAGAATTCGCGATCCGAAAGTTTTGCGAATTTGGACACTTTCTAATTAGTTTTACATATCCTTGCCATTGCAAGAAGTTCTGTTTTTCGATTACCAATCACCCAATTGGAAGCGATGCTAGGACAAATTTCTTTTTCCGTGTTCTATAATGATTTTTCCTCAAGGAAAAAGGATGAAAAATTACCCATTTTCACAATTTTTTTTTAATGCGAATTTAAATTGAAAACTCTATTTTCATGTAAATTTAAGTGAATAAATATAAACTTTTAGAAGACTTTTAATAATTAAGCTATAAAGTTATTTAGAAGACTATTAGTTGATAAATGTCCTTTAAAAATCGATTTTTTAAAAAGCATGGAGATAATTTTTTAAAATTATAAAGGAATTAAACATGAGTGTTGTGTTTTTCTTCCGACGGGGTTTTTTTGAATTTGGAACGATTTTCCGTCATCCCACGTCAAATTTGGTTTGTAAACAGACCGGTTTCGGCTATGTGCCATCTTCAGTGTTCGATTGAATACTAAATAGAACACTGAAGATGGCACATAGCCGAAACCGGTCTGTTTACAAACCAAATTTGAAGTGGGATGACGGAAAATCGTTCCAAATTAAACATTTTTTCTTGCTTTTTTACTAATTATCTGCATATTTTTAATACAGATTTTTTGAAGCAAAGAAAATGTAGCTCCTTAAAAATTACTTCCAATTTTTTATACTGGGTTAATATCAATTTTAAATATTAACAATCTCTTACACTGTAATTTTGTATAAGAAAAAAAAATTGCACTTGAGTTTTGTTAATCTAAACTTGAACTCAATTTCAATATTCGTATCGGTATCGGAATCGGTATCGGCGATATTTATTTTTAAATATCGGTATCGGTATCGGATCGGCAAAACGGCGTATCGTTACATCCCTAATTAAAAGCTCCAAAAATATAAGAAAACCATAAACTTTGGAAAATTTTCGCTTATTGCAAAAATATCGAAAATTCGCGAAAAATTGCAAAACTTTAAACAAACCATAATTTTGATTAAAAATTTCTAAAACTGTAAGGAATGACAAAATTTAAAAAAAAAATCGCGAGAATGGCGAAAATTCGCAAAAACTTGATAATAGCCTAATATGGTTTAAAAATCGTGTAAACTATAAAGAGCCTAACTACTGGCAAAAAATCGCTCCTATCCCGAACATTGCGAAAATTAGCGAGAATTTGCAACCGCAAAAGCAGCATGTTCATGAAAAATCGCTAAAAATATTGAAGAAATCACTAATATTGTAAAGAATAACAAGATCTCAAAAGAAATAGCTAACGTCGCGGAAAGTCTAATGTACAGAAAAAGTTGAAATATTTTCAAATATTTAAAATTTGAAGAGTTTGAAAAATAAACAATCATATGAAAATTTTTCTTTTCTGATATTTATCGTTGAAGATGTTTTTATTTTTTCATTATGATGAATATTTATATTTGAAAATAAATATATGTAAATATTTTATTTTTTTGTACAAATGAAAATACATTTTCATCAACAAAAATATATGGTATGAAAATAAAAAATAAAAAGTTTCCGGGTATCTGCCTAAAAATGATCGTGAATTTATAAATATGCATTTTTATTAGAAGTCAATAAAATCTTAAGCTCCAATTATATTTTTCTTATACTAATATCGCTATAGGTAAGCTAGTTCCTTTGTCAAGTCCATGAATGATCAAGTCAGGAAATTATTCCTTCAGTTAGACTACCTAGCAGAAATTGTAATAGCAAAGTAATGAGTTAAAATGCTAATAAACATACCATTCACTACTTCTATTTTGGCGTTTTAACAAATTACTTTAATATCAGGATGTCATTAGAGGCAAGTACTTAATACCTTGGCTTACAAGTAACATTTTAAGCTATTGTTGTGTTTCAAGTATTTTACTTAGTGGCCTACAGTACTATTTGGATACGGCCTCAAAACTTTTTTACGAGTATGCACACAATTAAAAAAATCCACTTTGCTTCGCCAATGGTTGAACTACTAAATAAATGGTTTGTTTATTTACTAATAAGTATATGATTTTATCAATAAAGCCACATAATTGTTCTTCTGTTAGATGAAAGTTTATTTTCTATACACTTATTTTTCTTTACACTTAAAAATTGATTTTATACTTCTTTTTAACGTGACCATTTTTTGACGAATTTTTTCGAAAGTCATGACGATTTGTTTCATATTTTTTTTTACGATTTTTCGGAAAAAAAGCCTAAAGGGCCGTGGCAATTTATCAAACTGTTTGATCAAATTCATGTATGTATTGGTAATATTTTGTTTTGCTTCGCACAGCAACTTATCAAATTCATATCATCAAACTTCATTTGAAAGTTGTTATGAAAAAGGAAGAACATGTGATTTTTCGGGCGGAAATGTTTCATTATTTATTAAAAAACTTTTTGTTTGTTGAAAATTAGTTTTTTACTCCCTTTTTTAATTCCTTTTATTTTAATTCCTTTTAACTCCTTTCCATATGCAGTTCGAAGAGAGTTAAAATTTTGTGCGACATCCTTTTTTTAGCATTTGGGTTTTTTGTCTGTATATGTTTCAAGCAATATGTCGTACTAAGCATTTTTTTTTTAATTTCTTTTGCTATATTGCTTCGATTTAGCTCGCCATAAAGCAGGCAAACCACGATAAACTTCAATAAATTCAATTTTGTTCATCCGTTTTTTTAAATAGTGCGTCTCCATAGAAATGATGTGGTCGCTGCGAAAACTAAACAAAAATGACATTTGAAGTAATTACACAGCCACTCATCAAACAAGCTTCAAATTTCGTCATCGGCGGTAGTGAAAATCAAAAGTGTTTTGTTTTTCATCAAACTCACATCAAACTATACGTGTGAAGGCCGTGTCAGATAAAACTTTGTCGCTTTACGTGACGTTTCTAACTTTGATAGAAAAGTGTAAAGCAAAAGGAGTATGACACAATGAAAACTTTGACAACACTCGCGCACAGAGCACGAAGCCGGTCGGCTAATAGCCGGCTATTAGCCGCCGCCGGTGATTTTCACAATCACTTAGCCGCCGCCGATTATTGCGGCTAATATCGGCTAGCGGCTAAGCCGATTTTTTATAATAAAAAGTGGATATTTACTAACATGCGCATTTAAAAATATTTAATTCGGTTTTGGAACATATGAAAAAAATTTCTTATGAAAATTATTTTTATAAATAAGGCAGTAAATCGTCTAGAAAGGCAAGTTTATTTATAATTGGGCCGAGTATACCTGTTGTAAATATACCTTGTATGTAAGTAAGCAAGAAATACTCTGTTAGCCGACCGTTAGCCGATAAATTTAGGTAGCCGCCGCCGGCGAAAAATTTTCGGCTCTTAGCCGGCTAATAGCCGCCGCCGACTATATTTGTTCTTAGCCGGCGCCGATCACCATTTTACATCGGCTTCGCCCTCTGCTCGCGCATTGATCGTTTACCAAAAAAGTAGTTGATAATTTTGCTATTTATATATATATTTTTTATAAAAATAAAAGTCAATTATGTTATTTTACGATTTATTATAAATAAATAAATGCCACATACATATTTACCTCTTATTAAAACAGATTCAAACGCGCAATATGTTTCGTTTGGCAATATAATAAAAGAAAATTATTCCAGCTGATTGTCAAAGCAAGCAAAAAGATGAGAGTTGCCGAACTTTTCGCTTCACGCTGCGTTAAAAGTGCTTTATGTGACATGTTTCGTATAAGTATGTACATTTCATCTTAGATGTCAAAGCGAATCTGTAACGCAACGCGAAGCAAAAGTTTTATCTGACATGGCCTTGAGGTTTTTTGCACTAAACAGTCAAAAAAATCTCTGTTTGATGAAACAGTTTGATAAGTTGCCATGCCGCTTAACAGCCCTGGGTACAACAGATATTTTAAAACAAAAATCATGTAAATGTCTTATACATTGCAAAATACCTTGTTACTCTTATTGTTTAGTACGCGTAATATGTGTTCGTGGAATAAAATCATACAATATCAGTTACACTCATTCCATCATTTATACTTATAGTAACAGGTATGCATCTGTTATATCTGTTTTAGCAATACTTTGTGGTATAGCGGTGCACGTGCTTAACTATAAATTTAAAACAGCAAAAGAAAAATGTTTCTTGTCGATTTACAAGAAAACGATATGTATGTTTAGGAACCGAAAACTTATTTCGCCAAATTATTTTGAAATGTCACTTTTTATTTTAATATATTTTTTAATTTATTTAAAATTTTTACACAATTTGACGTTAACGTTAGCAATAATTGTTAATGAAAATTGGTTAGCAATTATAGCGACATATTTTGACAGTAATAAATATGTACAAAGCAGAACAGTCTACATTACCCTGCGTCTATACCTGTGGTCAGATTCCGCAACGGTGAACTTTGGAGTGCTCGCCAATTTCAGTGTTCACTTTTGATTTGAACATTCGCAACGGTGAGAATGTACTATTTTGACGGTTATAGAGAACACCAGGGGCCAGATTCCGCAACGATGATTTTTATGTGTTCACCAATTTCAGTTCACTTTTGATTTGTGCACCCGCAACCGTGAGAATGTATTATTTTGACAGTTATAGTGAACACTAGAGCCTAATTTTTTTCACTGGAAAAAGTGCGGTGAATTTTTTGTTTTGAAGTGTTCACTGGTAAAAAATTCATCTTTGCGGAGTCCAGCCCCAGAGCCTAAATTTTTTCACTAGAAAAAGTGCGGTGAATTTTTTATTTTTAAGTGTTTACTGGTAAAAAATTCATCGTTGCGGAATCCAGCCCCTGCTATATATTTATCATGACAAAATTCAAACTTTATGTTGAAAAAAAAATTGTTTTATGTTAGCTGTTTTTTCTATATAGAAATTGACATTTGTCATATTAAACATATATCGGGTATAGACGTAGGGTTATAGATAACATAGCTTTAACATTTAACATAGTGGCCACACCTGATGAATTTATATCATGATAAATGTCAAATTGATATCATGATGAAAATTCATCAGCGTTATGATATAATCATCAGAGCTCAAGCTTAGATTTTTTGGGTTATAAATTTTTAGTCGAACTGTATGGTTTTTATCCAAAGTTATTTAATTAGTTTGGCTTAAGCTCATTTTTAGTTTACTCTTTTGATAAAATTATTTTTATTTAAAAAAGAAATTCTAAAGCATGTAAATATTGAACATTCTAAGAAAAATTTTGCTGTATGGAAGGTTGAACTGACAGCTGTTTCGTGACCACCAAGTCTACTCATCAGAGGTCTTTACCCACACTACCACTGACAGTGGCAACAGCACTGTAGCGAAAATCCTACTTATATTAGTAAGCTCAATTAGCAGACTGTCGCCATCTTGTGGTGAGTCGCACATTATTGAACTTTTTCTAAATGTTCGGAACTTCACTAACTGTCATCTCTTAGCATGTTCAACTATTTTAAGCTTTTTCCATTTCGGTCTTACCAGCGTGGAATATCATCGATATTCTCAATGCTGGGATTTATAGAATGTTTATTTTGCCCAAGTTTTTGGAGCAGTACACATTCATGTTTTAGCTAAGTGCCTTTAGAGTTTTGATAATTGAGTTATGAATTTTTAGTCGAACTGTATGGTTTTTATCCAAAGTTACTTAATTAGTTTGGCTTAAGTTCATTTTTAATTTAATCTTTCGATCAAATTATATATATTTAAGAAAGAAATTCTAAAGCATGTAAATATTGAACATTCTAAGAAAAATTTGGCTGTACGGAAGGTTGAACTGACAGCTGTTTCGTGACAACCAAGTCTACTCATCAGAGTCCTTTCCCCACACTACCACTGACAGCGGCAACAATACTGTAGCGAAAGTCCTACTAATATTAGTAAGCTCAATTAGCAGACTGTCGCAATCTTGTGGTGAGTCGCACATTATTACACTTTTTCTAAATGTTCGGAACTTCACTAACTGTCTTCTCTTAGCATGTTCAACTATTTTAACCTTTTTACATTTCGGTCTTACCAGCGTGGAATATCATCGATATTCTCAATGCTGAGATTTATTGAATGTTTGTTTTGCCCAAGTTTTTGGAAGAGTACATAGTCATGTTTTAGCTAAGTGCATTTTTAATGAAGCATTTTTAAATTAAGAATGTTCGTTTTTAAATTAAAAATAAAGGTTTTAAATTAAGAATGAAAAATTTTTAAACTAGCAATGTATAATTTTTATATTAAGAATATGCGTTCTAAAATCAATAATGGACATTCTTCAATTAAGAATGGAGAATTTGGTTTATACATATATTGCTTCAAACATACCATATACCATACAATCAAAAAATGCAAGAAATGCAGATATTTTCAATTTCTTATATTATTTTTTATATTCATTAATTAATATTGTTTTATTTAGAAGAAAATTCGCAAATCTAATAATAATACAATTATTTTAAATTATATATAGTTAATTGAAGCACGAAAGTATGTAATCAAGAAAACTTTTTTATAACTAATACCATATTTACACTATGCAACTTTGTTGCATGCAATTTTCATTTGAAGTGAGAGTGCTGAAATAGAAATGTATACATTTTGTATTTCTTCTCTGTCTTTCTCACTGAAAAAAGAGAGAAAGTTGCGTGGTGTAAATATGGTATAACATCACTTATACTAATTTTAAGGCTTTTTCCTTATGTAAAATTTTAATTATATGGTTTCATATTGAATATGATGACATATTTACATCCATTAATTAATATACATCATCATGTTCAAATGAAAATTAAACTCCTTCAATAAATCCACTAAATTCCATGTCCGCGGGTTCATTACACTCAAATTTCTTCAATAACATCAATCACTCAAATAAATGTTTTTTATGCTCCGTTTTTTATAGTTATTTTTATTTTAATTTTTAGCACACTCACTAAGTAGAAACTCTTTTTAACACTTTCAGCAGATATTACAATTTAATAGTGACATTTGTAAGAAAATAGCGGAAGTATTTATTATACGTGATACCGTATTCAAAACAAAAATTAAAATTTTTTATTTAAAATGTTTTGCAAAAACTGTGGCTTAAAAGCTAAAAATTAAAGTTTTTGATTTAAGTGCGCTGCATTGTAATAATAAAAATGTTAACCTTTAATATAATAAATGAAAATTTTTCTTTATACAATGTGTAGCAAAATAAATTTCTTTTAAAAATTAAAAATTTTGATTTAAAAACGCTGCGTTGCAGTAATAGAAACTTTAAATTTCAATATAATAGGAAAGCACTTCTGTTTTTGATCCACATACGCTGCATCGTAGTAATAAAAGTATTTAACCTTAATATAATAAGGAAAATTTTTTGTTTTTAAAGTGTTTAGCAAAAAATGTTTGTTTTTCAAACAAATGTGCGTTTTCACTTCGACGTGTTTCCACCGAGCTTGTGAGTGATTTGCTGTTCGAATTTTCGTAGTCAAATGATGCATTTACTTTATAAGGTGTGCGCAGCAGATGTAATTGAATTTTTTCCAAATATAGTTTGATATTCAAAATTAATTAAATATTCGTTAATGTAATTTTTTCAAAATTGTCAATCACAATTGATGGATGACGCAGGGATGGATTTGTAATTTTAAAAGCAACGCAGGGCTGCATAGATAAATATAGTTCGAAAAAGCGTATTTTCGATATAATTTAAAATAAATCACCTACTTGAGTTATCTTGGTCGTATGCAAAATGTATGGTAAATTATGTATAAATCAACATGATTTGTTCAAATCACCATTATTTGTCGAAATCATGCCGGTGGAAACATACTATTATTAGATCAAATACTGATACTTTGGCAGTTTTTGATGTGAAAGTGATGTTTAAAATAACATCAATTAATTGTTAAGACGAATGCAATTTTCTAATTGGCCGTTTTTGGCGTCAATGACGTCACTTTTCGTCTTCTAAATACCAAAAAAATGACAGGAGTTACGTGTTTTACAAATGGACAATGACATTCGCGTTATACAAACGCAAACATGATTGACGTCAATATTTTTGCGCGTATTTTAGGCGTATTGGTTTCTGTAAACATGCTGTAAGTCTGCGTAATTTAAAGTTGGTGGAATCATACTATTAGGTGTTATCAAAGCGAATTAATATCAAGTGGCCTTATCATCAAAACAACACACATACAAAGTAGGTGTAGGACTATTTTTTTTGTGCTTTGACAGTTCGGGTTAAAGTTTTTCTCTTTTCTTATATAGAGTTTGACTGATTGGGTGTAATCAGCTGATGATCATCTGTGATGAAAGGGCTACCTGGTACTGAATTCGCCTTGGGTGTTATGATGAAAACTCATCAGGTGTTGACAATATGGGTGTGTGCCAAACAGCAGCAAAGTACTATTGTAAGTGAATTTTTGACACTTCTGAGGTGAATAAAATTTTACTAGCCCAGGGGGCTAGTAGAAATATTGACACATATGTGAACAAATCAAACTCCAACAAACCGTAACTGCTGTTTGTGTTTACATTTTTCCATTGTTTCTTTTATTTGCTGTGGTGAGCTTTAAAAACAAAACAAAATCATGCAAAGACTTAAGAAATGTACAGTACATTTGTATAGTAAAGCTCGGCTATAACACACATGGCGATATATTAAAATTTACTCGTTATTGATTGATTTCGGTATAATCAAAGTAAATAAAATAATGACTGTGCACAAAACAAAGAAATACCAGCATACAGCTAAACTCCTTACAAAACGAACTGCGTTACACCCAAAAAGTATTTTTGCTGTAAAATCGAAATAAATTCTTGTGCAACATTGAAACAAAAGCCAAAATAAAGCTTAGATCAATAGAAAACAAACTGCGTACAGCTTTTTGGGTAAAAAATAAAACTATGGGGTGATAATCACCAACAAACTTTTCCATTCCGCAAAAAATGCTCAAAAACACCCAAAAAGTATTTTTGCTCTAAAATCTAAAATAATTCTTGTGCAACATTAAAACAAAAGCCAAAATAAAGCTTAGATCAATGCTTTTTGTTTGGGGTGATAATCAGCAACAAACTTTTACATTGCACAAAAAAATGTTCAAAAACACCAAAAAGTATTTTTTTTGTAAAATCTAAAATAAATCCTGTGCAAAATTAAAACAAAAGCCAAAATAAAGCTTAGACCAAAAGAAAACAAACTGCGTACAGGTTTTTGGGTAAAAAATAAAACTATGGGGTGATAATCACCAACAAACTTTTCCATTCCGCAAAAAATGCTCAAAAACACCCAAAAAGTATTTTTGCTGTAAAATCTAAAATACTTCTTGTGCAAGATTGAAACAAAAGTTTGAATTAAGCTTGGACCAATAGAAAACAAACTACGTACAGTTTTTTGGGTAAAAAATAAAACTATGGGCTGATAATCACCAACAAACTTTAAATTCCGCAAAAAATGCTCAAAAACACCCAAAAAGTATTTTTGCTATAAAATCTAAAATAATTCCTGTGCAAGATTAAAACAAAAGTTAAAATAAAGCTTACATCAATAGAAAAAAGCTGCGTACAGTTTTTTGGGTAAAAAATAAAACTATGGGGTGATAATCACCAAACAAACTTTTACATTCCGCAAAAAATGCTCAAAAACACCCAAAAAGTATTTTTGCTGTAAAATCTAAAATAATTCTTGTGCAAGATTGAAACAAAAGCCAAAATTAAGCTTAGACCAATGGAAAACAAACTGCGTACAGCCTTTTGGGTAACTTGGAGGTTACACGTTCAAGTTTTGTTTAAATTTTTGTTTCAAGTTTCAATACATTCACACTTTTTTACTAACACACTCACATAATTGGAAATTGACTACCAACTTGATTTCAATTTTGCTTTCAAGATTTGTTTCAATTTATCGTTCAATTTAAACAGCTGATCTCTATTATTGTAAGTAAATTACAGAAAGACTCGGCTATAACGAACTTTGTGCAAACAGCAAAAAAACCGCTCTATGACAAGTTCGTAATAAGCGTAGTTCGATACAAACGAGGACTCGTTAACTACGAATTCGCTATTACGAATTATTTTTGTATGAAACCGAAACGTCGGCACTTTAGACTTAGATCGTTACAACCGAGAATTCGTTATAACCGGGTTTTACTGTTTCGTTGTTGATTCCTTGACGACGGCATCTTGAAAACAAAATTGACTATCAAGTTGCTTACAGCCTACGTCATAGCGTCAATTTAAGGTAGTTTTAACAAGCAATACGTGTGATCAACTTGAAAGCAATTTCTTGAACGTGTAACTGCAGAGTAAGGCAAAGAATTTTGTCTTAAGGGCCCTAGAGACTATCAAAATAAGGCATCAAACATTGCATATGTGTGGGTGTCGTGTGATTGTAGCATTTGAAAGAGACGTACAAATAAAAGCTTCAAACACAATTTGTATTTTGCCGTTGTAGTGAACATATTGAAAAAATGTCGGACGATGAATTATTGTTGACTTTGTGTGCAGTGATGTTGAAAAAAAAGCAACAAGATAAGAAAAAGAAGAAAATTTGGATGAAAAGTTGGTATAAAAAAAGGAATCAATTTACCCACGAAAATCTTTTAAAGGAATTTAGGCTTAATTGTGAAGATGATTATGGCAATTTTTTGCGTATGGATTCCCAAACATTCGATGAACTGCTGTTTATGGTGAGGCCTTTTATTGAAAAACAAAATACAGTGATGCGAGAAGCAATTGCTGTCAACATGCGTTTGTCAGCAACATTGAGATTTTTGGCGACTGGAGATAAATTTGAAGATCTCAAGTTTATAACCGCAATTTCCCCAAGATCCCTTGGATTAATATGACGTATGTGAACAAATCAAACTCCAACAAACCGTAACAGCTGTTTGTATTACATTTTTCCATTGTTTCCTTTTATTTGCTGTGGTGAGTTTTAAAATAAAACAAAATCATGCAAAGAATTAAGAAACGTACAGTACATTTGTACAGTAAAGCTCGGCTATAACAAACACGCCGATATATTAATATTTACTTGTTATTGATTGATTTCGTTATAATCAAAGTAAATAATATAATGACTGTGCACAAAACAAAGAAATACCACTATACAGCTAAACTCCTTACAAAACGAACTGCGTTACACCCAAAAAGTATTTTTGCTGTAAAATCTAAAATAATTCTTGTGCAAGATTAAATCAAAAGCCAAAATCAAGCATAGACCAATAGAAAACAAACTTCGTACAGTTTTTTGGGTAAAAAATAAAACTATGGGGTGATAATCACCAACAAACTTTTCCATTCCACAAAAAATTCTCAAAAACACCCAAAAAAGTATTTTTGCTGTAAAATCTAAAATAATTCTTGTGCAAGATTAAATTAAAAGCCAAAATCAGGCTTAGACTAATAGAAAACAAGCTGCGTACAGTTTTTTGAGTAAAAAATAAAACTATGGGGTGATAATCACCAACAAACTTTTACATTCCGCAAAAAATGCTCAAAAACACCCAAAAAGTATTTTTGCTGTAAAATCTAAAATAATTCTTGTGCAAGATTAAAACAACAGCCAAAATCAAGCTTAGACTAATAGAAAACAAACTGGGTACAGATTTTTGGGTAAAAAATAAAACTATGGGGAGATAATCACCCACAAACTTTTCCATTCCGCAAAAAATGCTCAAAAACACCAAAAAAGTATTTTTGCTGTAAAATCTAAAATAATTTTTGTGCAAGATTAAATCAAAAGCCAAAATCAAGCTTAGGGTAATAGAAAACAAACTGCGTACAGGTTTTTGGGTAAAAATAAAACTATGGGGTGATAATCACCAACAAACTTTTCCATTCCGCAAAAAATGCTCAAAAACACCCAAAAAGTATTTTTGCTGTAAAATCTAAAATAATTCTTGTGCAAGATTAAATCAAAAGCCAAAATCAAGCTTAGAGCAATAGAAAACAAACTGCGTACAGTTTTTGGGTAAAAAATAAAACTATGGGGTGATAATCACCAACAAACTTTTACATTCCATAAAAAATGCTCAAAAACACCCAAAAAGTATTTTTGCTGTAAAATCTAAAATAGTTCTTGTGCAAGATTAAAACAAAAGCCAAAATCAAGCTTAGAGCAATAGAAAACAAACTGCGTACAGGTTTTTAGGTAAAAATAAAACTATGTGGTGATAATCACCAACAAACTTTTCCATTCCGCAAAAAATGCTCAAAAACACCCAAAAAGTATTTTTGCTGTAAAATCTAAAATAATTCTTGTGCAAGATTAAATCAAAAGCCAAAATAAAGCTTAGAGCAATAGAAAACAAACTGCGTACTGTTTTTTTGTAAAAAATAAAACTATGGGGTGATAATCACCAACAAACTTTTCCATTCCGCAAAAAATGCTCAAAAGCACCCAAAAAGTATTTTTGCTGTAAAATCTAAAATAATTCTTGTGCAAGAATAAATCAAAAGCCAAAATCAAGCTTCTGGCAATAAAAAACAAACTGCGTACAGGTTTTAGGGTAAAAAAATAAAACTATGGGGTGATAATCACCAACAAACTTTTACATTCCGCAAAAAATGCTCAAAAACACCCAAAAAGTATTTTTGCTGTAAAATCTAAAATAATTCTTGTGCAAGATTAAAACAAAAGCCAAAATCAAGCTTAGACCAATAGAAAACAAACTGGGGACAGATTCTTGGGTAAAAAATAAAACTATGGGGTGATAATCACCCACAAACTTTTCCATTCCGCAAAAAATGCTCAAAAACACCAAAAAAGTATTTTTGCTGTAAAATCTAAAATAATTTTTGTGCAAGATTAAATCAAAAGCCAAAATCAAGCTTAGGGTAATAGAAAACAAACTGCGTACAGTTTTTTGGGTAAAAAATAAAACTATGGGGTGATAATCATCAACAAACTTTTACATTCCATAAAAAATGCTCAAAAACACCCAAAAAGTATTTTTGCTGTAAAATCTAAAATAGTTCTTGTGCAAGATTAAAACAAAAGCCAAAATCAAGCTTAGAGCAATAAAAAACAAACTGCGTACAGGTTTTTAGGTAAAAATAAAACTATGGGGTGATAATCACCAACAAACTTTTCCATTCCGCAAAAAATGCTCAAAAACACCCAAAAAGTATTTTTGCTGTAAAATCTAAAATAGTTCTTGTTTAAGATTAAAACAAAAGCCAAAGTCAAGCTTAGAGCAATAAAAAACAAACTGCGTACAGTTTTTTTTGTAAAAAATAAAACTATGGGGTGATAATCACCAACAAACTTTTCCATTCCGCAAAAAATGCTCAAAAACACCCAAAAAGTATTTTTGCTGTAAAATCTAAAATAATTTTTGTGCAAGAATAAATCAAAAGCCAAAATCAAGCTTATGGCAATAAAAAACAAACTGCGTACAGGTTTTAGGGAAAAAAATAAAACTATGGGGTGATAATCACCAACAAACTTTTACATTCCGCAAAAAATGCTCAAAAACACCCAAAAAGTATTTTTGCTGTAAAATCTAAAATAATTCTTGTGCAAGATTAAAACAAAAGCCAAAATTAAGCTTAGACCAATAGAAAACAAACTGGGTACAGATTTTTGGGTAAAAAATAAAACTATGGGGTGATAATCGACCACAAACTATTCCATTCCGCAAAAAATGCTCAAAAACACCAAAAAAGTATTTTTGCTGTAAAATCTAAAATAATTTTTTTGCAAGATTAAATCAAAAGCCAAAATCAAGCTTAGGGTAATAGAAAACAAACTGCGTACAGGTTTTTGGGTAAAAATAAAATTTTGGGGTGATAATCACCAACAAACTTTTCCATTCCGCAAAAAATGCTCAAAAACACCCAAAAAGTATTTTTGCTGTAAAATCTAAAATAATTATTGTGCAAGATTAAATCAAAATCCAAAAAAAAGCTTAGAGCAATACAAAACAAACTGCGTACAGTTTTTTGGGTAAAAAATAAAACTATGGGGTGATAATCACCAACAAACTTTTACATTCCATAAAAAATGCTCAAAAACACCCAAAAAGTATTTTTGCTGTAAAATCTAAAATAGTTCTTGTGCAAGATTAAAACAAAAGCCAAAATCAAGCTTAGAGCAATAGAAAACAAACTGCGTACAGGTTTTTAGGTAAAAATAAAACTATGGGGTGATAATCACCAACAAACTTTTCCATTCCGCAAAAAATGCTCAAAAACACCCAAAAAGTATTTTTGCTGTAAAATCTAAAATAATTCTTGTGCAAGATTAAGTCAAAAGTTAAAATCAAGCTTAGAGCAATAGAAAACAAATTGCGTACAGTTTTTTTGTAAAAAATAAAACTATGGGGTGATAATCACCAACAAACTTTTCCATTCCGCAAAAAATGCTCAAAAACACCCAAAAAGTATTTTTGCTATAAAATCTAAAATAATTCTTGTGCAAGAATAAATCAAAAGCCAAAATCAAGCTTAGGGCAATAGAAAACAAACTGCGTACAGTTTTTTGGGTAAAAAATAAAACTATGGGGTGATAATGACCAACAAACTTTTTCATTCCACAAAAAATGCTCAAAAACACCCAAAAAGTATTTTTGCTGTAAAATCTAAAATATTCTTGTGCAAGATTAAAACAAAAGCCAAATTGAAGCTTAGATCAATAAAAAACAAACTGCGTACAGTTTTTGCGGTGAAAAATAAAACTATGGGGTGATAATCACCAACAAACTTTTCCATTCCGCAAAAAATGGTCAAAAACACCCAAAAAGTATTTTTGCTGTAAAATCTAAAATAATTCTTGTGCAAGATTAAATCAAAAGCCAAAATCAAGCATAGACCAATAGAAAACAAACTTCGTACAGTTTTTTGGGCAAAAAATAAAACTATGGGGTGATAATCACCAACAAACTTTTCCATTCCACAAAAAATTCTCAAAAACACCAAAAAAGTATTTTTGCTGTAAAATCTAAAATAATTTTTGTGCAAGATTAAATCAAAAGCCAAAATCAAGCTTAGGGCAATAGAAAACAAAGTGCGTACAGCTTTTTGGGTAAAAATAAAACTATGGGGTGATAATCACCAACAAACTTTTCCATTCCGCAAAAAATGCTCAAAAACACCCAAAAAGTATTTTTGCTGTAAAATCTAAAATAATTCTTGTGCAAGATTAAGTTAAAAGCCAAAATCAAGCTTAGGGCAATAGAAAACAAACTGGGTACAGATTTTTGGGTAAAAAATAAAACTATGGGGAGATAATCACCCACAAACTTTTCCATTCCGCAAAAAATGCTCAAAAACACCAAAAAAGTATTTTTGCTGTAAAATCTAAAATAATTTTTGTGCAAGATTAAATCAAAAGCCAAAATCAAGCTTAGGGTAATAGAAAACAAACTGCGTACAGGTTTTTGGGTAAAAATAAAACTATGGGGTGATAATCACCAACAAACTTTTCCATTCCGCAAAAAATGCTCAAAAACACCCAAAAAGTATTTTTGCTGTAAAATCTAAAATAATTCTTGTGCAAGATTAAATCAAAACCCAAAATCAAGCTTAGAGCAATAGAAAACAAACTGCGTACAGTTTTTTGGGTAAAAAATAAAACTATGGGGTGATAATCACCAACAAACTTTTACATTCCATAAAAAATGCTCAAAAACACCCAAAAAGAATTTTTGCTGTAAAATCTAAAATAGTTCTTGTGCAAGATTAAAACAAAAGCCAAAATCAAGCGTAGAGCAATAGAAAACAAACTGCGTACAGGTTATTAGGTAAAAATAAAACTATGTGGTGATAATCACCAACAAACTTTTCCATTCCGCAAAAAATGCTCAAAAACACCCAAAAAGTATTTTTGCTGTAAAATCTAAAATAATTCTTGTGCAAGATTAAATCAAAAACCAAAATAAAGCTTAGAGCAATACAAAACAAACTGCGTACTGTTTTTTTTTTGTAAAAAATAAAACTATGGGGTGATAATCACCAACAAACTTTTCCATTCCGCAAAAAATGCTCAAAAGCACCCAAAAAGTATTTTTGCTGTAAAATCTAAAGTAATTCTTGTGCAAGAATAAATCAAAAGCCAAAATCAAGCTTCTGGCAATAAAAAACAAACTGCGTACAGGTTTTAGGGTAAAAAAATAAAACTATGGGGTGATAATCACCAACAAACTTTTACATTCCGCAAAAAATGCTCAAAAACACCCAAAAAGTATTTTTGCTGTAAAATCTAAAATAATTCTTGCGCAAGACTAAAACAAAAGCCAAAATCAAGCTTAGACCAATAGAAAACAAACTGGGTACAAATTTTTGGGTAAAAAATAAAACTATGGGGTGATAATCACCCACAAACTTTTCCATTCCGCAAAAAATGCTCAAAAACACCAAAAAAGTATTTTTGCTGTAAAATCTAAAATAATTTTTGTGCAAGATTAAGTCAAAAGCCAAAATCAAGCTTAGGGTAATAGAAAACAAACTGCGTACAGTTTTTTGGGTAAAAAATAAAACTATGGGGTGATAATCATCAACAAACTTTTACATTCCATAAACAATGCTCAAAAACACCCAAAAAGTATTTTTGCTGTAAAATCTAAAATAGTTCTTGTGCAAGATTAAAACAAAAGCCAAAGTCAAGCTTAGAGCAATAAAAACAAACTGCGTACAGTTTTTTTTGTAAAAAATAAAACTATGGGGTGATAATCACCAACAAACTTTTCCATTCCGCAAAAAATGCTCAAAAACACCCAAAAAGTATTTTTGCTGTAAAATCTAAAATAATTTTTGTGCAAGAATAGATCAAAAGCCAAAATCAAGCTTATGGCAATAAAAAACAAACTGCGTACAGGTTTAAGGGTAAAAAAATAAAACTGGGGTGATAATCACCAACAAACTTTTACATTCCGCAAAAAATGCTCAAAAACACCCAAAAAGTATTTTTGCTGTAAAATCTAAAATAATTCTTGTGCAAGATTAAAACAAAAGCCAAAATTAAGCTTAGACCAATAGAAAACAAACTGGGTACAGATTTTTGGGTAAAAAATAAAACTATGGGGTGATAATCACCCACAAACTTTTCCATTCCGCAAAAAATGCTCAAAAACACCAAAAAAGTATTTTTGCTGTAAAATCTAAAATAATTTTTTTGCTAGATTAAATCAAAAGCCAAAATCAAGCTTAGGGTAATAGAAAACAAACTGCGTACAGGTTTTTGGGTAAAAATAAAACTATGGGGTGATAATCACCAACAAACTTTTCCATTCCGCAAAAAATGCTCAAAAACACCCAAAAAGTATTTTTGCTGTAAAATCTAAAATAGTTATTGTGCAAGATTAAATCAAAATCCAAAATCAAGCTTAGAGCAATAGAAAACAAACTGCGAACAGTTTTTTGGGTAAAAAATAAAACTATGGGGTGATAATCACCAACAAACTTTTACATTCCATAAAAAATGCTCAAAAACACCCAAAAAGTATTTTTGCTGTAAAATCTAAAATAGTTCTTGTGAAAGATTAAAACAAAAGCCAAAATCAAGCTTAGAGCAATAGAAAACAAACTGCGTACAGGTTTTTAGGTAAAAATAAAACTATGGGGTGATAATCACCAACAAACTTTTCCATTCCGCAAAAAATGCTCAAAAACACCCAAAAAGTATTTTTGCTGTAAAATCTAAACTAATTCTTGTGCAAGATTAAGTCAAAAGTTAAAATCAAGCTTAGAGCAATAGAAAACAAACTGCGTACAGTTTTTTGGGTAAAAAATAAAACTATGGGGTGATAATGACCAACAAACTTTTTCATTCCACAAAAAATGCTCAAAAACACCCAAAAAGTATTTTTGCTGTAAAATCTAAAATAATTCTTGTGCAAGAATAAATCAAAAGCCAAAATCAAGCTTAGGGCAATAGAAAACAAACTGCGTACAGTTTTTTGGGTAAAAAATAAAACTATGGGGTGATAATGACCAACAAACTTTTTCATTCCACAAAAAATGCTCAAAAACACCCAAAAAGTATTTTTGCTGTAAAATCTAAAATATTCTTGTGCAAGATTAAAACAAAAGCCAAATTGAAGCTTAGATCAATAGAAAACAAACTGCGTACAGTTTTTGCGGTGAAAAATAAAACTATGGGGTGATAATCACCAACAAACTTTTCCATTCCGCAAAAAATGCTCAAAAACACCCAAAAAGTATTTTTGCTGTAAAATCTAAAATAATTCTTGTGCAATATTAAATCAAAAGCCAAAATCAAGCATAGACCAATAGAAAACAAACTTTGTACAGTTTTTTGGGTAAAAAATAAAACTATGGGGTGATAATCACCAACAAACTTTTCCATTCCACAAAAAATTCTCAAAAACACCAAAAAAGTATTTTTGCTGTAAAATCTAAAATAATTTTTGTGCAAGATTAAATCAAAAGCCAAAATCAAGCTTAGGGTAATAGAAAACAAAGTGCGTACAGCTTTTTGGGTAAAAAAAAAACTATGGGGTGATAATCACCAACAAACTTTTCCATTCCGCAAAAAATGCTCAAAAACACCCAAAAAGTATTTTTGCTGTAAAATCTAAAATAATTCTTGTGCAAGATTAAGTTAAAAGCCAAAATCAAGCTTAGGGCAATAGAAAACAAACTGGGTACAGATTTTTGGGTAAAAAATAAAACTATGGGGAGATAAACACCCACAAACTTTTCCATTCCGCAAAAAATGCTCAAAAACACCAAAAAAGTATTTTTGCTGTCAAATCTAAAATAATTCTTGTGCAAGAATAAATCAAAAGCCAAAATCAAGCTTAGGGCAATAGAAAACAAACTGCGTACAGTTTTTTGGGTAAAAAATAAAACTATGGGGTGATAATGACCAACAAACTTTTTCATTCCACAAAAAATGCTCAAAAACACCCAAAAAGTATTTTTGCTGTAAAATCTAAAATATTCTTGTGCAAGATTAAAACAAAAGCCAAATTGAAGCAAAAACACCCAAAAAGTATTTTTGCTGTAAAATCTAAAATAATTCTTGTGCAAGATTAAATCAAACGCCAAAATCAAGCAAAGACCAATAGAAAACAAACTTCGTACAGTTTTTTGGGTAAAAAATAAAACTATGGGGTGATAATCACCAACAAACTTTTCCATTCCACAAAAAATTCTCAAAAACACCAAAAAAGTATTTTTGCTGTAAAATCTAAAATAATTTTTGTGCAAGATTAAATCAACAGCCAAAATCAAGCTTAGGGTAATAGAAAACAAAGTGCGTACAGCTTTTTGGGTAAAAATAAAACTATGGGGTGATAATCACCAACAAACTTTTCCATTCCGCAAAAAATGCTCAAAAACACCCAAAAAGTATTTTTGCTGTAAAATCTAAAATAATTCTTGTGCAAGATTAAGTTAAAAGCCACAATCAAGCTTAGGGCAATAGAAAACAAACTGGGTACAGATTTTTGGGTAACAAATAAAACTATGGGGAGATAATCACCCACAAACTTTTCCATTCCGCAAAAAATGCTCAAAAACACCAAAAAAGTATTTTTGCTGTAAAATCTAAAATAATTTTTGTGCAAGATTAAATGAAAAGCCAAAATCAAGCTTAGGGTAATAGAAAACAAACTGCGTACAGGTTTTTGGGTAAAAATAAAACTATGGGGTGATAATCACCAACAAACTTTTCCATTCCGCAAAAAATGCTCAAAAACACCCAAAAAGTATTTTTGCTGTAAAATCTAAAATAATTCTTGTGCAAGATTAAATCAAAAGCCAAAATCAAGCTTAGAGCAATTGAAAACAAACTGCGTACAGTTTTTTGGGTAAAAAATAAAACTATGGGGTGATAATCACCAACAAACTTTTACATTCCATAAAAAATGCTCAAAAACACCCAAAAAGTATTTTTGCTGTAAAATCTAAAATGGTTCTTGTGCAAGATTAAAACAAAAGCCAAAATCAAGCTTAGAGCAATAGAAAACAAACTGCGTACAGGGTTTTTAGGTAAAAATAAAACTATGTGGTGATAATCACCAACAAACTTTTCCATTCCGCAAAAAATGCTCAAAAACACCCAAAAAGTATTTTTGCTGTAAAATCTAAAATAATTCTTGTGCAAGATTAAATCAAAAACCAAAATAAAGCTTAGAGCAATAGAAAACAAACTGTTTACTGCTTTTTTTTGTAAAAAATAAAACTATGGGGTGATAATCACCAACAAACTTTTCCATTCCGCAAAAAATGCTCAAAAGCACCCAAAAAGTATTTTTGCTGTAAAATCTAAAATAATTTTTTTGCAAGATTAAATCAAAAGCCAAAATCAAGCTTAAGGTAATAAAAAACAAACTGCGTACAGGTTTTTGGGTAAAAATAAAACTATGGGGTGATAATCACCAACAAACTTTTCCATTCCGCAAAAAATGCTCAAAAACACCCAAAAAGTATTTTTGCTGTAATATCTAAACTAATTATTGTGCAAGATTCAATCAAAATCCAAAATAAAGCTTAGAGCAATAGAAAACAAACTGCGTACAGTTTTTTGGGTAAAAAATAAAACTATGGGGTGATAATCACCAACAAACTTTTACATTCCATAAAAAATGCTCAAAAACACCCAAAAAGTATTTTTGCTGTAAAATCTAAAATAGTTCTTGTGCAAGATTAAAACAAAAGCCAAAATCAAGCTTAGAGCAATAGAAAACAAACTGCGTACAGGTTTTTAGGTAAAAATAAAACTATGGGGTGATAATCACCAACAAACTTTTCCATTCCGCAAAAAATGCTCAAAAACACCCAAAAAGTATTTTTGCTGTAAAATCTAAACTAATTCTTGTGCAAGATTAAGTCAAAAGTTTAAATCAAGCTTAGAGCAATAGAAAACAAACTGCGTACAGTTTTTTTTGTAAAAAATAAAACTATGGGGTGATAATCACCAACAAACTTTTCCATTCCGCAAAAAATGCTCAAAAACACCCAAAAAGTATTTTTGCTGTAAAATCTAAAATAATTCTTGTGCAAGAATAAATCAAAAGCCAAAATCAAGCTTAGGGCAATAGAAAACAAACTGCGTACAGTTTTTTGGGTAAAAAATAAAACTATGGGGTGATAATGACCAACAAACTTTTTCATTCCACAAAAAATGCTCAAAAACACCCAAAAAGTATTTTTGCTGTAAAATCTAAAATATTCTTGTGCAAGATTAAAACAAAAGCCAAATTGAAGCTTAGATCAATAGAAAACAAACTGCGTACAGTTTTTGCGGTGAAAAATAAAACTATGGGGTGATAATCACCAACAAACTTTTCCATTCCGCAAAAAATGCTCAAAAACACCCAAAAAGTATTTTTGCTGTAAAATCTAAAATAATTCTTGTGCAATATTAAATCAAAAGCCAAAATCAAGCATAGACCAATAGAAAACAAACTTCGTACAGTTTTTTGGGTAAAAAATAAAACTATGGGGTGATAATCACCAACAAACTTTTCCATTCCACAAAAAATTCTCAAAAACACCAAAAAAGTATTTTTGCTGTAAAATCTAAAATAATTTTTGTGCAAGATTAAATCAAAAGCCAAAATCAAGCTTAGGGTAATAGAAAACAAAGTGCGTACAGCTTTTTGGGTAAAAATAAAACTATGGGGTGATAATCACCAACAAACTTTTCCATTCCGCAAAAAATGCTCAAAAACACCCAAAAAGTATTTATGCTGTAAAATCTAAAATAATTCTTGTGCAAGATTAAGTTAAAAGCCAAAATCAAGCTTAGGGTAATAGAAAACAAACTGCGTACAGGTTTTTGGGTAAAAATAAAACTATGGGGTGATAATCACCAACAAACTTTTCCATTCCGCAAAAAATGCTCAAAAACACCCAAAAAGTATTTTTGCTGTAAAATCTAAAATAATTCTTGTGCAAGATTAAATCAAAAGTTAAAATCAAGCTTAGAGCAATTGAAAACAAACTGCGTACAGTTTTTTGGGTAAAAAATAAAACTATGGGGTGATAATCACCAACAAACTTTTACATTCCATAAAAAATGCTCAAAAACACCCAAAAATTATTTTTGCTGTAAAATCTAAAATGGTTCTTGTGCAAGATTAAAACAAAAGCCAAAATCAAGCTTAGAGCAATAGAAAACAAACTGCGTACAGGTTTTTAGGTAAAAATAAAACTATGTGGTGATAATCACCAACAAACTTTTCCATTCCGCAAAAAATGCTCAAAAACACCCAAAAAGTATTTTTGCTGTAAAATCTAAAATAATTCTTGTGCAAGATTAAATCAAAAACCAAAATAAAGCTTAGAGCAATAGAAAACAAACTGCCTACTGCTTTTTTTTGTAAAAAATAAAACTATGGGGTGATAATCACCAACAAACTTTTCCATTCCGCAAAAAATGCTCAAAAACACCCAAAAAGTATTTTTACTGTAAAATCTAAAATAATTCTTGTGCAAGATTAAAACAAAAGCCAAAATCAAGCTTAGACCAATAGAAAACAAACTGGGTACAGATTTTTGGGTAAAAAATAAAACTATGGGGTGATAATCACCCACAAACTTTTCCATTCCGCAAAAAATGCTCAAAAACACCAAAAAAGTATTTTTGCTGTAAAATCTAAACTAATTTTTGTGCAAGATTAAATCAAAAGCCAAAATCAAGCTTAGGGTAATAGAAAACAAACTGCGTACAGTTTTTTGGGTAAAAAATAAAACTATGGGGTGATAATCACCAACAAACTTTTACATTCCATAAAAAATGCTCAAAAACACTAAAAAAGTATTTTTGCTGTAAAATCTAAAATAATTATTGTGCAAGATTAAATCAAAATCCAAAATAAAGCTTAGAGCAATAGAAAACAAACTGCGTACAGTTTTTGGGTAAAAATAAAACTATGTGGTGATAATCACCAACAAACTTTTCCATTCCGCAAAAAATGCTCAAAAACACCCAAAAAGTATTTTTGCTGTAAAATCTAAAATAATTCTTGTGCAAGATTAAATCAAAAACCAAAATAAAGCTTAGAGCAATAGAAAACAAACTGTTTACTGCTTTTTTTTGTAAAAAATAAAACTATGGGGTGATAATCACCAACAAACTTTTCCATTCCGCAAAAAATGCTCAAAAGCACCCAAAAAGTATTTTTGCTGTAAAATCTAAAATAATTTTTTTGCAAGATTAAATCAAAAGCCAAAATCAAGCTTAGGGTAATAAAAAACAAACTGCGTACAGGTTTTTGGGTAAAAATAAAACTATGGGGTGATAATCACCAACAAACTTTTCCATTCCGCAAAAAATGCTCAAAAACACCCAAAAAGTATTTTTGCTGTAATATCTAAACTAATTATTGTGCAAGATTCAATCAAAATCCAAAATAAAGCTTAGAGCAATAGAAAACAAACTGCGTACAGTTTTTTGGGTAAAAAATAAAACTATGGGGTGATAATCACCAACAAACTTTTACATTCCATAAAAAATGCTCAAAAACACCCAAAAAGTATTTTTGCTGTAAAATCTAAAATAGTTCTTGTGCAAGATTAAAACAAAAGCCAAAATCAAACTTAGAGCAATAGAAAACAAACTGCGTACAGGTTTTTAGGTAAAAATAAAACTATGGGGTGATAATCACCAACAAACTTTTCCATTCCGCAAAAAATGCTCAAAAACACCCAAAAAGTATTTTTGCTGTAAAATCTAAACTAATTCTTGTGCAAGATTAAGTCAAAAGTTTAAATCAAGCTTAGAGCAATAGAAAACAAACTGCGTACAGTTTTTTTTGTAAAAAATAAAACTATGGGGTGATAATCACCAACAAACTTTTCCATTCCGCAAAAAATGCTCAAAAACACCCAAAAAGTATTTTTGCTGTAAAATCTAAAATAATTCTTGTGCAAGAATAAATCAAAAGCCAAAATCAAGCTTAGGGCAATAGAAAACAAACTGCGTACAGTTTTTTGGTAAAAAATAAAACTATGGGGTGATAATGACCAACAAACTTTTTCATTCCACAAAAAATGCTCAAAAACACCCAAAAAGTATTTTTGCTGTAAAATCTAAAATATTCTTGTGCAAGATTAAAACAAAAGCCAAATTGAAGCTTAGATCAATAGAAAACAAACTGCGTACAGTTTTTGCGGTGAAAAATAAAACTATGGGGTGATAATCACCAACAAACTTTTCCATTCCGCAAAAAATGCTCAAAAACACCCAAAAAGTATTTTTGCTTTAAAATCTAAAATAATTCTTGTGCAATATTAAATCAAAAGCCAAAATCAAGCATAGACCAATAGAAAACAAACTTCGTACAGTTTTTTGGGTAAAAAATAAAACTATGGGGTGATAATCACCAACAAACTTTTCCATTCCACAAAAAATTCTCAAAAACACCAAAAAAGTATTTTTGCTGTAAAATCTAAAATAATTTTTGTGCAAGATTAAATCAAAAGCCAAAATCAAGCTTAGGGTAATAGAAAACAAAGTGCGTACAGCTTTTTGGGTAAAAATAAAACTATGGGGTGATAATCACCAACAAACTTTTCCATTCCGCAAAAAATGCTCAAAAACACCCAAAAATTATTTTTGCTGTAAAATCTAAAATAATTCTTGTGCAAGATTAAGTTAAAAGCCAAAATCAAGCTTAGCGCAATAGAAAACAAACTGGGTACAGATTTTTGGGTAAAAAATAAAACTATGGGGAGATAATCACCCACAAACTTTTCCATTCCGCAAAAAATGCTCAAAAACACCAAAAAAGTATTTTTGCTGTAAAATCTAAAATAATTCTTGTGCAAGAATAAATCAAAAGCCAAAATCAAGCTTAGGGCAATAGAAAACAAACTGCGTACAGTTTTTTGGGTAAAAAAATAAAACTATGGGGTGATAATGACCAACAAACTTTTTCATTCCACAAAAAATGCTCAAAAACACCCAAAAAGTATTTTTGCTGTAAAATCTAAAATATTCTTGTGCAAGATTAAAACAAAAGCCAAATTGAAGCTTAAATCAATAGAAAACAAACTGCGTACAGTTTTTGCGGTGAAAAATAAAACTATGGGGTGATAATCACCAACAAACTTTTCCATTCCGCAAAAAATGCTCAAAAACACCCAAAAAGTATTTTTGCTGTAAAATCTAAAATAATTCTTGTGCAAGATTAAATCAAACGCCAAAATCAAGCAAAGACCAATAGAAAACAAACTTCGTACAGTTTTTTGGGTAAAAAATAAAACTATGGGGTGATAATCACCAACAAACTTTTCCATTCCACAAAAAATTCTCAAAAACACCAAAAAAGTATTTTTGCTGTAAAATCTAAAATAATTTTTGTGCAAGATTAAATCAAAAGCCAAAATCAAGCTTAGGGTAATAGAAAACAAAGTGCGTACAGCTTTTTGGGTAAAAATAAAACTATGGGGTGATAATCACCAACAAACTTTTCCATTCCGCAAAAAATGCTCAAAAACACCCAAAAAGTATTTATGCTGTAAAATCTAAAATAATTCTTGTGCAAGATTAAGTTAAAAGCCAAAATCAAGCTTAGGGTAATAGAAAACAAACTGCGTACAGGTTTTTGGGTAAAAATAAAACTATGGGGTGATAATCACCAACAAACTTTTCCATTCCGCAAAAAATGCTCAAAAACACCCAAAAAGTATTTTTGCTGTAAAATCTAAAATAATTCTTGTGCAAGATTAAATCAAAAGTTAAAATCAAGCTTAGAGCAATTGAAAACAAACTGCGTACAGTTTTTTGGGTAAAAAATAAAACTATGGGGTGATAATCACCAACAAACTTTTACATTCCATAAAAAATGCTCAAAAACACCCAAAAATTATTTTTGCTGTAAAATCTAAAATGGTTCTTGTGCAAGATTAAAACAAAAGCCAAAATCAAGCTTAGAGCAATAGAAAACAAACTGCGTACAGGTTTTTAGGTAAAAATAAAACTATGTGGTGATAATCACCAACAAACTTTTCCATTCCGCAAAAAATGCTCAAAAACACCCAAAAAGTATTTTTGCTGTAAAATCTAAAATAGTTCTTGTGCAAGATTAAATCAAAAACCAAAATAAAGCTTAGAGCAATAGAAAACAAACTGCTTACTGCTTTTTTTTGTAAAAAATAAAACTATGGGGTGATAATCACCAACAAACTTTTACATTCCGCAAAAAATGCTCAAAAACACCCAAAAAGTATTTTTGCTGTAAAATCTAAAATAATTCTTGTGCAAGATTAAAACAAAAGGCAAAATCAAGCTTAGACCAATAGAAAACAAACTGGGTACAGATTTTTGGGTAAAAAATAAAACTATGGGGTGATAATCACCCACAAACTTTTCCATTCCGCAAAAAATGCTCAAAAACACCAAAAAAGTATTTTTGCTGTAAAATCTAAACTAATTTTTGTGCAAGATTAAATCAAAAGCCAAAATCAAGCTTAGGGTAATAGAAAACAAACTGCGTACAGTTTTTTGGGTAAAAAATAAAACTATGGGGTGATAATCACCAACAAACTTTTACATTCCATAAAAAATGCTCAAAAACACTAAAAAAGTATTTTTGCTGTAAAATCTAAAATAATTATTGTGCAAGATTAAATCAAAATCCAAAATAAAGCTTAGAGCAATAGAAAACAAACTGCGTACAGTTTTTTGGGTAAAAATAAAACTATGGGGTGATAATCACCAACAAACTTTTACATTCCATAAAAAATGCTCAAAAACACCCAAAAAGTATTTTTGCTGTAAAATCTAAAATAGTTCTTGTGCAAGATTAAAACAAAAGCCAAAATCAAGCTTAGAGCAATAGAAAACAAACTGCGTACAGGTTTTTAGGTAAAAATAAAACTATGGGGTGATAATCACCAACAAACTTTTCCATTCCGCAAAAAATGCTCAAAAACACCCAAAAAGTATTTTTGCTGTAAAATCTAAAATAATTCTTGTGCAAGATTAAGTCAAAAGTTAAAATCAAGCTTAGAGCAATAGAAAACAAACTGCGTACAGTTTTTTTGTAAAAAATAAAACTATGGGGTGATAATCACCAACAAACTTTTCCATTCCGCAAAAAATGCTCAAAAACACCCAAAAAGTATTTTTGCTGTAAAATCTAAAATAATTCTTGTGCAAGAATAAATCAAAAGCCAAAATCAAGCTTAGGGCAATAGAAAACAAACTGCGTACAGTTTTTTGGGTAAAAAATAAAACTATGGGGTGATAATGACCAACAAACTTTTTCATTCCACAAAAAATGCTCAAAAACACCCAAAAAGTATTTTTGCTGTAAAATCTAAAATTGTTCTTGTGCAAGATTAAAACAAAAGCCAAAATCAAGCTTAGAGCAATAGAAAACAAACTGCGTACAGGTTTTTAGGTAAAAATAAAACTATGGGGTGATAATCACCCACAAACTTTTCCATTCCGCAAAAAATTCTCAAAAACACCAAAAAAGTATTTTTGCTGTAAAATCTAAAATAATTCTTGTGCAAGAATAAATCAAAAGCCAAAATCAAGCTTAGGGCAATAGAAAACAAACTGCGTACAGTTTTTTGGGTAAAAAATAAAACTATGGGGTGATAATGACCAACAAACTTTTTCATTCCACAAAAAATGCTCAAAAACACCCAAAAAGTATTTTTGCTGTTAAATCTAAAATAGTTCTTGTGCAAGATTAAAACAAGAGCCAAAGTCAAGCTTAGAGCAATAAAAAACAAACTGCGTACAGTTTTTTTTGTAAAAAATACAACTATGGGCTGATAATCACCAACAAACTTTTCCATTCCGCAAAAAATGCTCAAAAACACCCAAAAAGTATTTTTGCTGTAAAATCTAAAATAATTTTTGTGCAAGAATAAATCAAAAGCCAAAATCAAGCTTATGGCAATAAAAAACAAACTGCGTACAGGTTTTAGGGTAAAAAAATAAAACTATGGGGTGATAATCACCAACAAACTTTTACATTCCGCAAAAAATGCTCAAAAACACCCAAAAAGTATTTTTGCTGTAAAATCTAAAATAATTCTTGTGCAAGATTAAAACAAAAGCCAAAATCAAGCTTAGACCAATAGAAAACAAACTGGGTACAGATTTTTGGGTAAAAAATAAAACTATGGGGTGATAATCACCCACAAACTTTTCCATTCCGCAAAAAATGCTCAAAAACACCAAAAAAGTATTTTTGCTGTAAAATCTAAACTAATTTTTGTGCAAGATTAAATCAAAAGCCAAAATCAAGCTTAGGGTAATAGAAAACAAACTGCGTACAGTTTTTTGGGTAAAAAATAAAACTATGGGGTGATAATCACCAACAAACTTTTACATTCCATAAAAAATGCTCAAAAACACTAAAAAAGTATTTTTGCTGTAAAATCTAAAATAGTTCTTGTGCAAGATTAAAACAAAAGCCAAAATCAAGCTTAGAGCAATAGAAAACAAACTGCGTACAGGTTTTTAGGTAAAAATAAAACTATGGGGTGATAATCACCAACAAACTTTTCCATTCCGCAAAAAATGCTCAAAAACACCCAAAAAGTATTTTTGCTGTAAAATCTAAAATAATTCTTGTGCAAGATTAAGTCAAAAGTTAAAATCAAGCTTAGAGCAATAGAAAACAAACTGCGTACAGTTTTTTTGTAAAAAATAAAACTATGGGGTGATAATCACCAACAAACTTTTCCATTCCGCAAAAAATGCTCAAAAACACCCAAAAAGTATTTTTGCTGTAAAATCTAAAATAATTCTTGTGCAAGAATAAATCAAAAGCCAAAATCAAGCTTAGGGCAATAGAAAACAAACTGCGTACATTTTTTTGGGTAAAAAATAAAACTATGGGGTGATAATGACCAACAAACTTTTTCATTCCACAAAAAATGCTCAAAAACACCCAAAAAGTATTTTTGCTGTAAAATCTAAAATTGTTCTTGTGCAAGATTAAAACAAAAGCCAAAATCAAGCTTAGAGCAATAGAAAACAAACTGCGTACAGGTTTTTAGGTAAAAATAAAACTATGTGGTGATAATCACCAACAAACTTTTCCATTCCGCAAAAAATGCTCAAAAACACCCAAAAAGTATTTTTGCTGTAAAATCTAAAATAGTTCTTGTGCAAGATTAAAACAAAAGCCAAAATCAAGCTTAGAGCAATAGAAAACAAACTGCGTACAGGTTTTTAGGTAAAAATAGAACTATGGGGTGATAATCACCAACAAACTTTTCCATTCCGCAAAAAATGCTCAAAAACACCCAAAAAGTATTTTTGCTGTAAAATCTAAACTAATTCTTGTGCAAGATTAAGTCAAAAGTTAAAATCAAGCTTAGAGCAATAGAAAACAAACTGCGTACAGTTTTTTTGTAAAAAATAAAACTATGGGGTGATAATCACCAACAAACTTTTCCATTCCGCAAAAAATGCTCAAAAACACCCAAAAAGTATTTTTGCTGTAAAATCTAAAATAATTCTTGTGCAAGAATAAATCAAAAGCCAAAATCAAGCTTAGGGCAATAGAAAACAAACTGCTTACAGTTTTTTGGGTAAAAAATAAAACTATGGGGTGATAATGACCAACAAACTTTTTCATTCCACAAAAAATGCTCAAAAACACCCAAAAAGTATTTTTGCTGTAAAATCTAAAATTGTTCTTGTGCAAGATTAAAACAAAAGCCAAAATCAAGCTTAGAGCAATAGAAAACAAACTGCGTACAGGTTTTTAGGTAAAAATAAAACTATGTGGTGATAATCACCAACAAACTTTTCCATTCCGCAAAAAATGCTCAAAAACACCCAAAAAGTATTTTTGCTGTAAAATCTAAAATAGTTCTTGTGCAAGATTAAAACAAAAGCCAAAATCAAGCTTAGAGCAATAGAAAACAAACTGCGTACAGGTTTTTAGGTAAAAATAGAACTATGGGGTGATAATCACCAACAAACTTTTCCATTCCGCAAAAAATGCTCAAAAACACCCAAAAAGTATTTTTGCTGTAAAATCTAAACTAATTCTTGTGCAAGATTAAGTCAAAAGTTAAAATCAAGCTTAGAGCAATAGAAAACAAACTGCGTACAGTTTTTTTGTAAAAAATAAAACTATGGGGTGATAATCACCAACAAACTTTTCCATTCCGCAAAAAATGCTCAAAAACACCCAAAAAGTATTTTTGCTGTAAAATCTAAAATAATTCTTGTGCAAGAATAAATCAAAAGCCAAAATCAAGCTTAGGGCAATAGAAAACAAACTGCTTACAGTTTTTTGGGTAAAAAATAAAACTATGGGGTGATAATGACCAACAAACTTTTTCATTCCACAAAAAATGCTCAAAAACACCCAAAAAGTATTTTTGCTGTAAAATCTAAAATTGTTCTTGTGCAAGAATAAAACAAAAGCCAAAATCAAGCTTAGACCAATAGAAAACAAACTGGGTACAGATTTTTGGGTAAAAAATAAAACTATGGGGTGATAATCACCCACAAACTTTTCCATTCCGCAAAAAATGCTCAAAAACACCAAAAAAGTATTTTTGCTGTAAAATCTAAACTAATTTTTGTGCAAGATTAAATCAAAAGCCAAAATCAAGCTTAGGGTAATAGAAAACAAACTGCGTACAGTTTTTTGGGTAAAAAATAAAACTATGGGGTGATAATCACCAACAAACTTTTACATTCCATAAAAAATGCTCAAAAACACTAAAAAAGTATTTTTGCTGTAAAATCTAAAATAGTTCTTGTGCAAGATTAAAACAAAAGCCAAAATCAAGCTTAGAGCAATAGAAAACAAACTGCGTACAGGTTTTTAGGTAAAAATAAAACTATGGGGTGATAATCACCAACAAACTTTTCCATTCCGCAAAAAATGCTCAAAAACACCCAAAAAGTATTTTTGCTGTAAAATCTAAAATAATTCTTGTGCAAGATTAAGTCAAAAGTTAAAATCAAGCTTAGAGCAATAGAAAACAAACTGCGTACAGTTTTTTTGTAAAAAATAAAACTATGGGGTGATAATCACCAACAAACTTTTCCATTCCGCAAAAAATGCTCAAAAACACCCAAAAAGTATTTTTGCTGTAAAATCTAAAATAATTCTTGTGCAAGAATAAATCAAAAGCCAAAATCAAGCTTAGGGCAATAGAAAACAAACTGCGTACATTTTTTTGGGTAAAAAATAAAACTATGGGGTGATAATGACCAACAAACTTTTTCATTCCACAAAAAATGCTCAAAAACACCCAAAAAGTATTTTTGCTGTAAAATCTAAAATTGTTCTTGTGCAAGATTAAAACAAAAGCCAAAATCAAGCTTAGAGCAATAGAAAACAAACTGCGTACAGGTTTTTAGGTAAAAATAAAACTATGTGGTGATAATCACCAACAAACTTTTCCATTCCGCAAAAAATGCTCAAAAACACCCAAAAAGTATTTTTGCTGTAAAATCTAAAATAGTTCTTGTGCAAGATTAAAACAAAAGCCAAAATCAAGCTTAGAGCAATAGAAAACAAACTGCGTACAGGTTTTTAGGTAAAAATAGAACTATGGGGTGATAATCACCAACAAACTTTTCCATTCCGCAAAAAATGCTCAAAAACACCCAAAAAGTATTTTTGCTGTAAAATCTAAACTAATTCTTGTGCAAGATTAAGTCAAAAGTTAAAATCAAGCTTAGAGCAATAGAAAACAAACTGCGTACAGTTTTTTTGTAAAAAATAAAACTATGGGGTGATAATCACCAACAAACTTTTCCATTCCGCAAAAAATGCTCAAAAACACCCAAAAAGTATTTTTGCTGTAAAATCTAAAATAATTCTTGTGCAAGAATAAATCAAAAGCCAAAATCAAGCTTAGGGCAATAGAAAACAAACTGCTTACAGTTTTTTGGGTAAAAAATAAAACTATGGGGTGATAATGACCAACAAACTTTTTCATTCCACAAAAAATGCTCAAAAACACCCAAAAAGTATTTTTGCTGTAAAATCTAAAATTGTTCTTGTGCAAGAATAAAACAAAAGCCAAAATCAAGCTTAGAGCAATAGAAAACAAACTGCGTACAGGTTTTTAGGTAAAAATAAAACTATGTGGTGATAATCACCAACAAACTTTTCCATTCCGCAAAAAATGCTCAAAAACACCCAAAAAGTATTTTTGCTGTAAAATCTAAAATAATTTTTGTGCAAGATTAAATCAAAAGCCAAAATCAAGCTTAGGGTAATAGAAAACAAAGTGCGTACAGCTTTTTGGGTAAAAATAAAACTATGGGGTGATAATCACCAACAAACTTTTCCATTCCATAAAAAATGCTCAAAAACACCCAAAAAGTATTTTTGCTGTAAAATCTAAAATTGTTCTTGTGCAAGATTAAAACAAAAGCCAAAATCAAGCTTAGAGCAATAGAAAACAAACTGCGTACAGGTTTTTAGGTAAAAATAAAACTATGTGGTGATAATCACCAACAAACTTTTCCATTCCGCAAAAAATGCTCAAAAACACCCAAAAAGTATTGTTCAAAAGAACATGGGAAAATTGATAAGCAAAACGGTCCTAAATAAACACAAGTGTTTTCTTATATTTTTGTAGATAAAATATAGGAATGCCGGCGACTATTTAATGACAATTAATACATTTATCTGTAGCCGTTGTCTCCTGTGTGTTCGATAACAAAGAAGTGGTAACACATGTAGACGGTGGTGTGTTTATTTAGGATCCGTTCTGAATAGATAATAAGCGATAAAGAACACTATTAGATGCAAAACCTGAATTCGTTTAGTTTTAACGTAGTATTTAAATACCTCAGTATGCTATTTAGAATTTAGCATTAAAATTGTACTCAAAAAGGAAACTAATGCATTTTTCTTTACATTGGTCAATCGAGCCATTAAAAAAATATATAATATATAATAATTATTAATTAATAAAAGCGTTGTCGTGGCTAAACAGCGGCAAGTTGTGAAAATTTTTCAAAAATAATACAAGCGTTGTCGTGGCTAAACAGCGGCAAATTGTGAAATTTTTCTAAAATTAATGAAAGCGTTGTCGTAACTAACAGCGACATATTAAAAAAAATCATGTCGACCAGCAGAATCAAATATTACACAAAGCAGAGTGATTTAAAATCTGCGATTGAAAGTATTGAGGCTGGTATTGAAACCACTAGACACTGTCAACTAAAACCAAATTTGGAAAGGTTGGAGAGCTTATGGAAAGATTTCGACAGCAATCACCAAAAAATTTTAAAGGAGCATGGGGTAAAAGATGACGAATATTTCAAATACAAAACATATGAAAATATACAAGTCATGGTAGATAATATATCAAAAAAAATAAAGTGGTTGTTAAGTTCAGAAGCGATGGACTCAGATGCTATTGCTAAACAGCAGTTAGAGACAACACAACCACTTAAATTTCCAGAGTCAATAATATTAAATGATGTAAGTAAGCAGACAAGATCGCTGATGTCAGAATTTTTCAGATGTGTGCAAGAACTGAAAACTAATTTAGAAGAAGCTGATTTCATTAGCACAAAATTATTGCTGGAAGAAGTTTTGGTATCCTGGAAAGAAGAACTAGATCACGTTAGTGACATGTATATGAAACTTCTCGTTGATCATACTGTCTCAAATAAAGAAGTAATCGATGCCTATAGAAATATAAAAAGCCAGTACAGATCAGCTAAACTTAAAGTACTGCAAAAATTGAACATATTGTCTGCAGAGAAGAAGGTGGTAAAATTAAATGATATTAAAATTCCACATTTTAATGGAAATATTGAGGAATGGTCTTGTTTTCATGACATGTATACAAAATTAATACATGAAGACGAGACAATCTCGAACGTGGAAAAGATGTGTCACCTCAAATCTTTAGTTAAAAATGAGGCATTTAAAATTATTAAACATTTAGCAGTATCTGAAACAAATTACGAAGCAGCATGGGATATATTGAACCAAAGATTTAATAACAAACGAGTATTATTCCAATCTTTTATGTACAAAATATTGGATCAACCAAATATAAACAGTAACAGCGCATCGATGATTAAATCATTACACGACACCACCAATGAGTGTGTTCAAGGATTAAAAGCAATGGGCTACAATATAGGAGATGCAGATGCAGTTATTGCTTGTATAGTGACTCGAAAATTAGATAAAGAAGGGTTAATGCTGTACGAACAACATACAAGAAAATCAAAAGAGATACAAGCACTTACTGATGTGCTCGAATTTTTAGAACAACAGTACCAAAGCCTAGAAGCGTCGAAAAACAAAAAATCGTACAGTTTCAACTATAACCACAATCATATCGAAAGAAAACAACAATCAAAAGCTATTAATTTTTTAACGGAAAAAAATGTTTGCTTGTATTGTAAGAAATCAGGACATACTACAGATATTTGTAGGCAATTTCTAGCACTTGAAGTAAAAGAACGACATGCCTGGGCTAGAACTGAAAAGGTATGTTTCAAATGTCTTAAACACACATTTGCTTCAAAATGTGAAAGTAAACTAAGATGTACCACTTGCGGAATGGCTCATCACACAATATTACATTTAACATCATCAACAAAATCATGTGTTACAAGAGCAACTTTAAAGTTGAAGCATTGATTTTACCAACTCTGTCGTATGTTAATCCAGATCCTTCACTAAATTTCCAAATTAAGGAATGGTCTAAATATAAGTTAGCTGATCCAAATTTCGATAAAGCAGAAAGAATAGACATCGTAATAGGTGGAGATTTGTTTGCTGAAATTCTACAAGGTGGCATTTACAAAAAGAATGGATTACTTGGACAAAAAACTAAGCTCGGTTTAATCTTATCAGGCCAGTTGCAATTTAAGAAACCAAAAAATAAAACAATTGTAAATATGGCAACTAGTATTGAGCGTTTTTGGGAAATTGAGGAAGTTCCATATAACGACGACACTTTACTTCACGAAGACGAGATATGCATGAAATATTTTAAGAATACTACAACAAAAGACGATGAGAACAGATTTGTCGTTAGACTGCCATTTAAAAATGAAAAAGCGCTTGGAGATTCCTACAAAAAGGCAATGGCGCGTTTTATGGGGTTGGAAAAAAGACTTGATGCAAATCAGGGTCTGAAAGAAGAATATGTGAAGTTTATGAATGAATATATATCCCTCGGACACATGATTAAGGTGCCGAATAATAAAAACGCTAAATACTATCTTCCACATCAGCCAGTAATAAGAGAGTCAAGCACCACAACTAAATTAAGAGTTGTCTTCGATGCTTCATCGAAAACATCAAACAGCAAAAGCCTAAATGATATTCTATATGTAGGACCGAGACTTCAAAAGGATGTTTTCGATATATTGATTAAATTCAGGTTCCATAAATTTACAATAATAGCTGACGTAGAAAAAATGTATCGGCAAATTAAATTACATGAGGAAGACCAAAAATATCAACATATTATATGGAGAAAATCAAAGAAAGAACCTATCGAAAAATATAAATTAACTACAGTTACTTATGGGACTGCTGCAGCCCCATTCTTAGCGGTTCGATCATTATTTGAAATTGCCAATGAATGTACCAACGAAAATTTGAGCAATATTATAAGACAAGATTTTTATATGGACGATTTACTAACAGGAGCGGACACAATACAAGAGTGCCGAAACATAAAAGAAGGTATTTCAAAACAACTGAACAAATATGGTTTCCATCTTCGTAAATGGTGCTCCAATAGCAAACAAATTGTAGAACAGCAACAATGTACAGGAGAAAATGAAATAATAAAGAATCAAGAAAGTGACAAAATAAAAACACTCGGAATGTATTGGAATCCCTCAAAGGATGCATTTTCTTTCAAAATCAACTCCAAAAATAAGGTAAAAGTAACAAAGAGAATGGCGTTATCATATTTAGCAAAAATATTTGACCCGATTGGAATTTTAACACCTATAACAGTCACTGCTAAATTATTCATTCAGCAATTATGGATGATGAAGATAAATTGGGACGAGGAACTTAATAATAATTTACAAACAGAATGGAACAAGCTCATCGACAATCTGTATGCGGTGGAAGAAATAAAAATTTCGAGATGGGTTAATACAATATCTCTAAATAAAGTTCAACTTCTGGGATTCGCAGATGCATCAGAAAAAGCGTATGCAGCGGTGATATATATAAAATCTTCCGATAAAATATCACTTTTAACTGCTAAATCGAAAGTGAACCCAATAAAAAACAGGAAAACACTTCCAAAATTAGAACTATGTGCTGCTCAACTTTTAGTAAGGCTTTGCAGGAAAATTAAAGAAATAATCAACACCGACGCAGAAGTTAATCTATGGAGCGACTCAATGATAGTGCTTGCTTGGATAAAAAATAACAAAAACAAAGATAAATTCGTCCGAACAAGAGTGACTGAAATAACAGCAACAATTCCAAATGCAGAATGGCGATACGTTACATCAAAAGAGAATCCAGCTGATTTAGGCTCTAGAGGTATTCCAATAGAAAAACTTTGCAAAACAACTCTTTGGTGGAATGGTCCAGTATGGCTACAAAACCCAAAGGATCAATGGCCAAAAGAGCCAAGTGTAATAGTTACGACAGCGACTGTAAATACAATACAAGAAAACCAGATGCTGGAAATTCTGAAAAAATATTCATCGTTTAGAAAACTAAGAAGAGTATTGGCTTATGTTCTCCGGTTTATCACAAAACTCAAAGGTATAAAAAATCTTCCAGAATATTTGACAAAAGAAGAAATCCAAAATGCAGAAATATTAATAATAAAAATGCATCAAACAAAAGAATGGCTTATGGAGTTAACAGAACTACAACATAAAAAACAACTTAATCATCGCCATAAATTAGCACCGTTGCATCCATATATTGATGAAGATGGTATTATGAGAGTGGGAGGACGACTTCATTTTTCAAATTTAACCCAAAATCAAAAACATCCTGTATTGATACAAAAGTCATCATTGGCATACCAAATCATTAACGATGCTCATAAAGAAACTCTGCATGGTGGGAACCGTCTTGTCGAAAGTACGATCAAGAGAAAGTTCTGGATAGTAAATGCTAAAGTTTGTATAAAGAAGTTCATCAGAAGCTGCGCGATCTGTATTCGATATAAACAAAAAACAAGACAACAATTGATGGGTAGTTTTCCAGAATGTCGTGTAAATCTTTCTGCTCCTTTTGATCACTGTGGAGTTGATTACGCAGGACCCATACAGATAAAGTTTTCAAACGGAAAAGGACAGAGGGCGTACAAAGGTTACGTAGCAGTATTTATTTGTATGACGACAAAAGCTGTGCATTTAGAAGCAGTTAGCAGTCTAACATCAGAATCATTTCTGACCGCGTTGAAAAGATTTTTTGCCAGAAGAGGTAAAAGCAGTCATATGTACTCCGATAATGGCACTAATTTTATCGGAGCTTCAAGACTGTTAGATAAAGACTTCGTAAAAGCCATACAACAACATTCAACTCTGGCACCATTCCTGGAGGAACAGAAAATTAAATGGCATTTTATTCCGGCGGCAAGCCCTCACTTTGGAGGGATATGGGAAGCGGCAGTAAAATCAATGAAGCATCATTTAAGACGAGTAATTGGTGACACAAAGCTAACCTTTGAAGAGCTAAGTACTTTGCTAGCTCAAATTGAAGCAATATTGAACTCAAGGCCGTTACAAGCATTGGGTGAAAACGACATTGATCATCTCACTCCTGGTCATTTTTTGATCGGTCGTCCTTTGATAGAATGTCCAGAACCATGTGATGATAGCAGAGTCGGATGTTTAGATAGATGGAAGCTGATTCAAAAACTAAAACGTCACTTCTGGAAGCAGTGGACGGCGGATTATTTAACATCTTTGCAACAAAGGTATAAATGGAAGACAGTTCAAGAAAATTTAAAGGAGGGCCAAATTGTCATCGTAAAAAATGAAGACACATGCCCTGCAAGATGGCCGCTTGGTAGAATTACAGAGGTGCACCCCGGTAAATATGGTCTAGTAAGAACAGTAACGCTAAAAACAGAAAATAACATAATAAAAAGGCCAATTACAAAAATATGTCCTCTTGAAAACGCCGATAGAGAAGAAAGTCAGCCAAATGCTACAGCAGTAAATGTTGTGAGAAATAAGCCGAAAGCAGCCTATAATATGGTATATATGTTGACAGTTATACTAGCTATAATAGCAGCGGTTTCAACACAACCGACGAAAACTGGATGCACAATAAACGAGCTCAAGCCCAGTACTGTATATTTGGACAACATAGGTTTTGTCCATGTTACGTCTTCGTATTGGAATTTAGTCGTATATTTCAATATGGAATCTTTTTTCGAGGTTATAAATAAATCAGAGGAGGTAATGGGTACTATGACGACAACTTGCAGTAAGCTAAGAGGTTTTGAAGATCAATGTAATCACTTCCTTGATGCAATGAAACGTCAATTACATAGTATGAAAACCACCAATCAATATATGTTCCCCTCCGAAAGCAAAAGAAGGAAGAGAGCACCCTTTGAATTTATTGGATCAATGCAGCATGTACTTTTTGGTACAATGGATGCAGAGGACCGAAGAGAGTTAGAGAATAATATGAAAAATATATTGGACAATCAATACGACTTAAAGTTTCTGATAAAAAAACAAACTTCTGTCATTGATTCTACATTAAATATACTTCGACGAACGACAGAAGAGATTAGTAGTAAATTCAGTAGCATTGCTGACCGCGTGAATAACATCTCAGAGACAATGAAAGAAGTATACTTTGTTTATCGAGAATCAATAAAGTTTTTCATGGTTACTAAGGAGCTGCAGATGGTTATTGAAGAAAACGATAAAGTGCAAACCACAATGATAGAAATGCTGATAGACATTAATCATGGAAAATTGAATCCAGCGCTCATAACTCCAGTACAACTGCAAGAAGAAGTTATGAAAATAAAAGATCGAGTTCCTGAAGATCTGAAATTACCCGGAAACAAGCATAATCAACTGCAGACAATTTATAAGCTGATGACAGCTAAGGCAACAATCATAGAAAACCAGCTAGTAATATCTGCTACAATACCTCTATTTAATGATCATGTTTCCCAAATTCATCGCATTGTACCTATACCAATCGATATAATGGGAAGCAAAATGATTATACAACCTAGAGGGCACTATCTGATATATAATTTTAATATGGATACATATCATATAATGATGCAATCAGAACTTAACAATTGTCAAAAAATCCTCAAAGACGAGTTCGTGTGCGACGGAGGTTGGCCATGGATTGATGCAAACGACCAATCATGCGAAGTTTCAGCACTGAAGCCACAAATAAAACCTCACTGCCAGTTTCAGGAAATAAAGATAGAATATCTTTGGAAAAAATTGCATCAAGCTAATAAGTGGTTATTAATATGATTATTTCGAACGTATTTGCTTTGTGAATCTAAATTGATTATTAGGCTAAGGTTCGTAACGTTATATTCAGAAAGAATTGGGTATGATTAATATTCCAAGGAACAATGGAAAAATTAACATCAACTTAATTTTTCAACGTACACAGCAGAACAGAGTAGCGCCACTTTCGGAAGCCGCTACACTTCCATCGTCAGTGCTCACGTGTATTTGCTATCACCACTTGTCAGGTGGCTCTGTTGAATGTGATTTCAATTCTTATATATACAACCCTTTCGCGAAAATTGAATACGAGAATTAAATCACTCTCAAGCTGATATTAAAGTGCACTTTCCCAGCGTTGCCATCGGTTTATTTTTCTTCATTCCCATTTTTCTGATTTTTGTTCTACTCAAGACAAACTTTTTTGGTTTGATTTTATACTTAAGTATATATGAACATGTAAACATGTGAAAAGCTCAAGCCAGTAGCTAATTGTTTTATTAATATGATTATTTCGAACGTATTTGCTTTGTGAATCTAAATTGATTATTAGGCTAAGGTTCGTAACGTTATATTCAGAAAGAATTGGGTATGATTAATATTCCAAGGAACAATGGAAAAATTAACATCAACTTAATTTTTCAACGTACACAGCAGAACAGAGTAGCGCCACTTTCGGAAGCCGCTACACTTCCATCGTCAGTGCTCACGTGTATTTGCTATCACCACTTGTCAGGTGGCTCTGTTGAATGTGATTTCAATTCTTATATATACAACCCTTTCGCGAAAATTGAATACGAGAATTAAATCACTCTCAAGCTGATATTAAAGTGCACTTTCCCAGCGTTGCCATCGGTTTATTTTTCTTCATTCCCATTTTTCTGATTTTTGTTCTACTCAAGACAAACTTTTTTGGTTTGATTTTATACTTAAGTATATATGAACATGTAAACATGTGAAAAACATGGAATATTAATCATACCCAATTCTTTCTGAATATAACGTTACGAACCTTAGCCTAATAATCAATTTAGATTCACAAAGCAAATACGTTCGAAATAATCATATTAATAAAACAATTAGCTACTGGCTTGAGCTTTTCACATGTTTACATGTTCATATATACTTAAGTATAAAATCAAACCAAAAAAGTTTGTCTTGAGTAGAACAAAAATCAGAAAAATGGGAATGAAGAAAAATAAACCGATGGCAACGCTGGGAAAGTGCACTTTAATATCAGCTTGAGAGTGATTTAATTCTCGTATTCAATTTTCGCGAAAGGGTTGTATATATAAGAATTGAAATCACATTCAACAGAGCCACCTGACAAGTGGTGATAGCAAATACACGTGAGCACTGACGATGGAAGTGTAGCGGCTTCCGAAAGTGGCGCTACTCTGTTCTGCTGTGTACGTTGAAAAATTAAGTTGATGTTAATTTTTCCATTGTTCCTTGGAATATTAATCATACCCAATTCTTTCTGAATATAACGTTACGAACCTTAGCCTAATAAGTGGTTATTTAAACTGTTTAATAAAACCTCAGCTCATATTCTCTGTCAGCCTGGTCGGCAGGAAGTGTTCGAATTACCATTGCAGGGTACAGTGCTTCTGGATCCTGGTTGTACTATCAGAGTGCTGGGAGCTACAATGAACGCTCCATACATGATGGAATCGAGAAGAAATGAAGAGGTAGTATCAATGCTAACAACTGACGTCACTCAGATGTCAGAGCTAAACATAATGCCCTTGGGTACGATGATGATGAATCATTCCAACCAGATTGAGGAACTGATGAACCAGCTAGAAGACATTAAGAAGGAAAATATAGAACTTCGCGGCTTAAACTTTCATCATACCAGCGGACATTTATCGTTAATCATAGTTTTAATTATTTGTTTTGTACTTATTATTTTATCATTAAGAAAATTAATAGAAACAAGAAGATTGAGAGCGTTAAATTTTGCACATTAAAATGTTAAGAATTATCATGAATTAATAATATTTCATATAACACTGATACAGTCCACTAATCTAAAATTATTGCCCTCTGGAGAATGTTCAAAAGAACATGGGAAAATTGATAAGCAAAACGGTCCTAAATAAACACAAGTGTTTTCTTATATTTTTGTAGATAAAATATAGGAATGCCGGCGACTAGTTAATGACAATTAATACATTTATCTGTAGCCGTTGTCTCCTGTGTGTTCGATAACAAAGAAGTGGTAACACATGTAGACGGTGGTGTGTTTATTTAGGATCCGTTCTGAATAGATAATAAGCGATAAAGAACACTATTAGATGCAAAACCTGAATTCGTTTAGTTTTAACGTAGTATTTAAATACCTCAGTATGCTATTTAGAATTTAGTATTAAAATTGTACTCAAAAAGGAAACTAATGCATTTTTCTTTACAAGTATTTTTGCTGTAAAATCTAAAATAATTCTTGTGCAAGATTAAATCAAAAACCAAAATAAAGCTTAGAGCAATAAAAAACAAACTGCTTACTGCTTTTTTTTTGTAAAAAATAAAACTATGGGGTGATAATCACCAACAAACTTTTCCATTCCGCAAAAAATGCTCAAAAGCACCCAAAAAGTATTTTTGCTGTAAAATCTAAAATAATTCTTGTGCAAGAATAAATCAAAAGCCAAAATCAAGCTTCTGGCAATAAAAAACAAACTGCGTACTGGTTTTAGGGTAAAAAAATAAAACTATGGGGTGATAATCACCAACAAACTTTTACATTCCGCAAAAAATGCTCAAAAACACCCAAAAAGTATTTTTGCTGTAAAATCTAAAATAATTCTTGTGCAAGATTAAAACAAAAGCCAAAATCAAGCTTAGACCAATAGAAAACAAACTGGGTACAGATTTTTGGGTAAAAAATAAAACTATGGGGTGATAATCACCCACAAACTTTTCCATTCCGCAAAAAATGCTCAAAAACACCAAAAAAGTATTTTTGCTGTAAAATCTAAAATAATTTTTGTGCAAGATTAAATCAAAAGCCAAAATCAAGCTTAGGGTAATAGAAAACAAACTGCGTACAGTTTTTTGGGTAAAAAATAAAACTATGGGGTGATAATCACCAACAAACTTTTACATTCCATAAAAAATGCTCAAAAACACCCAAAAAGTATTTTTGCTGTAAAATCTAAACCAGTTCTTGTGCAAGATTAAAACAAAAGCCAAAGTCAAGCTTAGAGCAATAAAAAACAAACTGCGTACAGTTTTTTTTGTAAAAAATAAAACTATGGGGTGATAATCACCAACAAACTTTTCCATTCCGCAAAAAATGCCCAAAAACACCAAAAAAGTATTTTTGCTGTAAAATCTAAAATAATTTTTGTGCAAGAATAAATCAAAAGCCAAAATCAAGCTTATGGCAATAAAAAACAAACTGCGTACAGGTTTTAGGGTAAAAAAATAAAACTATGGGGTGATAATCACCAACAAACTTTTACATTCCGCAAAAAATGCTCAAAAACACCCAAAAAGTATTTTTGCTGTAAAATCTAAAATAATTCTTGTGCAAGATTAAAACAAAAGCCAAAATCAAGCTTAGACCAATAGAAAACAAACTGGGTACAGATTTTTGGGTAAAAAATAAAACTATGGGGTGATAATCACCCACAAACTTTTCCATTCCGCAAAAAATGCTCAAAAACACCAAAAAAGTATTTTTGCTGTAAAATCTAAAATAATTTTTGTGCAAGATTAAATCAAAAGTTAAAATCAAGCTTAGGGTAATACAAAACAAACTGCGTACAGTTTTTTGGGTAAAAAATAAAACTATGGGGTGATAATCACCAACAAACTTTTACATTCCATAAAAAATGCTCAAAAACACCCAAAAAGTATTTTTGCTGTAAAATCTAAAATAATTATTGTGCAAGATTAAATCAAAATCCAAAATAAAGCTTAGAGCAATAGAAAACAAACTGCGTACAGCTTTTTGGGTAAAAAATAAAACTATGGGGTGATAATCACCAACAAACTTTTACATTCCATAAAAAATGCTCAAAAACACCCAAAAAGTATTTTTGCTGTAAAATCTAAAATGGTTCTTGTGCAAGATTAAATCAAAAACCAAAATAAAGCTTAGAGCAATAGAAAACAAACTGCTTACTGCTTTTTTTTTGTAAAAAATAAAACTATGGGGTGATAATCACCAACAAACTTTTCCATTCCGCAAAAAATGCTCAAAAGCACCCAAAAAGTATTTTTGCTGTAAAATCTAAAATAATTCTTGTGCAAGAATAAATCAAAAGCCAAAATCAAGCTTCTGGCAATAAAAAACAAACTGCGTACTGGTTTTAGGGTAAAAAAATAAAACTATGGGGTGATAATCACCAACAAACTTTTACATTCCGCAAAAAATGCTCAAAAACACCCAAAAAGTATTTTTGCTGTAAAATCTAAAATAATTCTTGTGCAAGATTAAAACAAAAGCCAAAATCAAGCTTAGACCAATAGAAAACAAACTGGGTACAGATTTTTGGGTAAAAAATAAAACTATGGGGTGATAATCACCCACAAACTTTTCCATTCCGCAAAAAATGCTCAAAAACACCAAAAAAGTATTTTTGCTGTAAAATCTAAAATAATTTTTGTGCAAGATTAAATCAAAAGCCAAAATCAAGCTTAGGGTAATAGAAAACAAACTGCGTACAGTTTTTTGGGTAAAAAATAAAACTATGGGGTGATAATCACCAACAAACTTTTACATTCCATAAAAAATGCTCAAAAACACCCAAAAAGTATTTTTGCTGTAAAATCTAAACCAGTTCTTGTGCAAGATTAAAACAAAAGCCAAAGTCAAGCTTAGAGCAATAAAAAACAAACTGCGTACAGTTTTTTTTGTAAAAAATAAAACTATGGGGTGATAATCACCAACAAACTTTTCCATTCCGCAAAAAATGCTCAAAAACACCAAAAAAGTATTTTTGCTGTAAAATCTAAAATAATTTTTGTGCAAGAATAAATCAAAAGCCAAAATCAAGCTTATGGCAATAAAAAACAAACTGCGTACAGGTTTTAGGGTAAAAAAATAAAACTATGGGGTGATAATCACCAACAAACTTTTACATTCCGCAAAAAATGCTCAAAAACACCCAAAAAGTATTTTTGCTGTAAAATCTAAAATAATTCTTGTGCAAGATTAAAACAAAAGCCAAAATCAAGCTTAGACCAATAGAAAACAAACTGGGTACAGATTTTTGGGTAAAAAATAAAACTATGGGGTGATAATCACCCACAAACTTTTCCATTCCGCAAAAAATGCTCAAAAACACCAAAAAAGTATTTTTGCTGTAAAATCTAAAATAATTTTTGTGCAAGATTAAATCAAAAGTTAAAATCAAGCTTAGGGTAATAGAAAACAAACTGCGTACAGTTTTTTGGGTAAAAAATAAAACTATGGGGTGATAATCACCAACAAACTTTTACATTCCATAAAAAATGCTCAAAAACACCCAAAAAGTATTTTTGCTGTAAAATCTAAAATAATTATTGTGCAAGATTAAATCAAAATCCAAAATAAAGCTTAGAGCAATAGAAAACAAACTGCGTACAGCTTTTTGGGTAAAAAATAAAACTATGGGGTGATAATCACCAACAAACTTTTACATTCCATAAAAAATGCTCAAAAACACCCAAAAAGTATTTTTGCTGTAAAATCTAAAATGGTTCTTGTGCAAGACTAAAACAAAAACCAAAATCAAGCTTAGAGCAATAGAAAACAAACTGCGTACAGGTCTTTAGGTAAAAATAAAACTATGGGGTGATAATCACCAACAAACTTTTCCATTCCGCAAAAAATGCTCAAAAACACCCAAAAAGTATTTTTGCTGTAAAATCTAAAATAATTCTTGTGCAAGATTAAGTCAAAAGTTAAAATCAAGCTTAGAGCAATAGAAAACAAACTGCGTACAGTTTTTTTGTAAAAAATAAAACTATGGGGTGATAATCACCAACAAACTTTTCCATTCCGCAAAAAATGCTCAAAAACACCCAAAAAGTATTTTTGCTGTAAAATCTAAAATAATTTTTGTGCAAGAATAAATCAAAAGCCAAAATCAAGCTTATGGCAATAAAAAACAAAGTGCGTACAGGTTTTAGGGTAAAAAATAAAACTATGGGGTGATAATCACCAACAAACTTTTACATTCCGCAAAAAATGCTCAAAAACACCCAAAAAGTATTTTTGCTGTAAAATCTAAAATAATTCTTGGGCAAGATTAAATCAAAAAGCAAAATAAAGCTTAGAGCAATAGAAAACAAACTGCTTACTGCTTTTTTTTGTAAAAAATAAAACTATGGGGTGATAATCACCAACAAACTTTTCCATTCCGCAAAAAATGCTCAAAAGCACCCAAAAAGTATTTTTGCTGTAAAATCTAAAATAATTCTTGTGCAAGAATAAATCAAAAGCCAAAATCAAGCTTCTGGCAATAAAAAACAAACTGCGTACTGGTTTTAGGGTAAAAAAATAAAACTATGGGGTGATAATCACCAACAAACTTTTACATTCCGCAAAAAATGCTCAAAAACACCCAAAAAGTATTTTTGCTGTAAAATCTAAAATAATTCTTGTGCAAGATTAAAACAAAAGCCAAAATCAAGCTTAGACCAATAGAAAACAAACTGGGTACAGATTTTTGGGTAAAAAATAAAACTATGGGGTGATAATCACCCACAAACTTTTCCATTCCGCAAAAAATGCTCAAAAACACCCAAAAAGTATTTTTGCTGTAAAATCTAAAACAGTTCTTGTGCAAGATTAAAACAAAAGCCAAAGTCAAGCTTAGAGCAATAAAAAACAAACTGCGTACAGTTTTTTTTGTAAAAAATAAAACTATGGGGTGATAATCACCAACAAACTTTTCCATTCCGCAAAAAATGCTCAAAAACACCAAAAAAGTATTTTTGCTGTAAAATCTAAAATAATTTTTGTGCAAGAATAAATCAAAAGCCAAAATCAAGCTTATGGCAATAAAAAACAAACTGCGTACAGGTTTTAGGGTAAAAAAATAAAACTATGGGATGATAATCACCAACAAACTTTTACATTCCGCAAAAAATGCTCAAAAACACCCAAAAAGTATTTTTGCTGTAAAATCTAAAATAATTCTTGTGCAAGATTAAAACAAAAGCCAAAATCAAGCTTAGACCAATAGAAAACAAACTGGGTACAGATTTTTGGGTAAAAAATAAAACTATGGGGTGATAATCACCCACAAACTTTTCCATTCCGCAAAAAATGCTCAAAAACACCAAAAAAGTATTTTTGCTGTAAAGTCTAAAATAATTTTTGTGCAAGATTAAATCAAAAGCCAAAATCAAGCTTAGGGTAATAGAAAACAAACTGCGTACAGTTTTTTGGGTAAAAAATAAAACTATGGGGTGATAATCACCAACAAACTTTTACATTCCATAAAAAATGCTCAAAAACACCCAAAAAGTATTTTTGCTGTAAAATCTAAAATAATTATTGTGCAAGATTAAATCAAAATCCAAACTAAAGCTTAGAGCAATAGAAAACAAACTGCGTACAGCTTTTTGGGTAAAAAATAAAACTATGGGGTGATAATCACCAACAAACTTTTACATTCCATAAAAAATGCTCAAAAACACCCAAAAAGTATTTTTGCTGTAAAATCTAAAATAGTTCTTGTGCAAGATTAAAAAAAAAACCAAAATCAAGCTTAGAGCAATAGAAAACAAACTGCATACAGGTTTTTAGGTAAAAATAAAACTATGGGGTGATAATCACCAACAAACTTTTCCATTCCGCAAAAAATGCTCAAAAACACCCAAAAAGTATTTTTGCTGTAAAATCTAAAATAATTCTTGTGCAAGATTAAGTCAAAAGTTAGAATCAAGCTTAGAGCAATAGAAAACAAACTGCGTACAGTTTTTTTGTAAAAAATAAAACTATGGGGTGATAATCACCAACAAACTTTTCCATTCCGCAAAAAATGCTCAAAAACACCCAAAAAGTATTTTTGCTGTAAAATCTAAAATAATTTTTGTGCAAGAATAAATCAAAAGCCAAAATCAAGCTTATGGCAATAAAAAACAAACTGCGTACAGGTTTTAGGGTAAAAAATAAAACTATGGGGTGATAATCACCAACAAACTTTTACATTCCGCAAAAAATGCTCAAAAACACCCAAAAAGTATTTTTGCTGTAAAATCTAAAATAATTCTTGTGCAAGATTAAAACAAAAGCCAAAATCAAGCTTAGACCAATAGAAAACAAACTGGGTACAAATTTTTGGGTAAAAAATAAAACTATGGGGTGATAATCACCCACAAACTTTTCCATTCCGCAAAAAATGCTCAAAAACACCAAAAAAGTATTTTTGCTGTAAAATCTAAAATAATTTTTGTACAAGATTAAATCAAAAGCCAAAATCAAGCTTAGGGTAATAGAAAACAAACTGCGTACAGTTTTTTGGGTAAAAAATAAAACTATGGGGTGATAATCACCAACAAACTTTTACATTCCATAAAAAATGCTCAAAAACACCCAAAAAGTATTTTTGCTGTAAAATCTAAAATAATTATTGTGCAAGATTAAATCAAAATCCAAAATAAAGCTTAGAGCAATAGAAAACAAACTGCGTACAGCTTTTTGGGTAAAAAATAAAACTATGGGGTGATAATCACCAACAAACTTTTCCATTCCGCAAAAAATGCTCAAAAACACCCAAAAAGTATTTTTGCTGTAAAATCTAAAATAATTCTTGTGCAAGAATAAATCAAAAGCCAAAATCAAGCTTAGGGCAATAGAAAACAAACTGCGTACAAATTTTTGGGTAAACAATAAAACTATGGGGTGATAATCACCCACAAACTTTTCCATTCCGCAAAAAATGCTCAAAAACACCAAAAAAGTATTTTTGCTGTAAAATCTAAAATAATTTTTGTGCAAGATTAAATCAAAAGCCAAAATCAAGCTTAGAGTAATAGAAAACAAACTGCGTACAGTTTTTTGGGTAAAAAATAAAACTATGGGGTGATAATCACCAACAAACTTTTACATTCCATAAAAAATGCTCAAAAACACCCAAAAAGTATTTTTGCTGTAAAATCTAAAATAATTATTGTGCAAGATTAAATCAAAATCCAAAATAAAGCTTAGAGCAATAGAAAACAAACTGCGTACAGCTTTTTGGGTAAAAAATAAAACTATGGGGTGATAATCACCAACAAACTTTTACAATCCATAAAAAATGCTCAAAAACACCCAAAAAGTATTTTTGCTGTAAAATCTAAAATAGTTCTTGTGCAAGATTAAAACAAAAACCAAAATCAAGCTTAGAGCAATAGAAAACAAACTGCGTACAGGTTTTTAGGTAAAAATAAAACTATGGGGTGATAATCACCAACAAACTTTTCCATTCCGCAAAAAATGCTCAAAAACACCCAAAAAGTATTTTTGCTGTAAAATCTAAAATAATTCTTGTGCAAGATTAAGTCAAAAGTTAAAATCAAGCTTAGAGCAATAGAAAACAAACTGCGTACAGTTTTTTTGTAAAAAATAAAACTATGGGGTGATAATCACCAACAAACTTTTCCATTCCGCAAAAAATGCTCAAAAACACCCAAAAAGTATTTTTGCTGTAAAATCTAAAATAATTCTTGTGAAAGAATAAATCAAAAGCCAAAATCAAGCTTAGGGCAATAGAAAACAAACTGCGTACAGTTTTTTGGGTAAAAAATAAAACTATGGAATGATAATGACCAACAAACTTTTTCATTCCACAAAAAATGCTCAAAAACACCCAAAAAGTATTTTTGCTGTAAAATCTAAAATATTCTTGTGCAAGATTAAAACAAAAGCCAAATTGAAGCTTAGATCAATAGAAAACAAACTGCGTACAGTTTTTGCGGTGAAAAATAAAACTATGGGGTGATAATCACCAACAAACTTTTCCATTCCGCAAAAAATGCTCAAAAACACCCAAAAAGTATTTTTGCTGTAAAATCTAAAATAATTCTTGTGCAAGATTAAATCAAAAGCCAAAATCAAGCATAGACCAATAGAAAACAAACTTCGTACAGTTTTTTGGGTAAAAAATAAAACTATGGGGTGATAATCACCAACAAACTTTTCCATTCCGCAAAAAATGCTCAAAAACACCAAAAAAGTATTTTTGCTGTAAAATCTAAAATAATTTTTGTGCAAGATTAAATCAATAGCCAAAATCAAGCTTAGGGTAATAGAAAAGAAACTGCGTACAGTTTTTTGGGTAAAAAATAAAACTATGGGGTGATAATCACCAACAAACTTTTACATTCCATAAAAAATGCTCAAAAACACCCAAAAAGTATTTTTGCTGTAAAATCTAAAATAGTTCTTGTGCAAGATTAAAACAAAAGCCAAAGTCAAGCTTAGAGCAATAAAAAACAAACTGCGTACAGTTTTTTTTGTAAAAAATAAAACTATGGGGTGATAATCACCAACAAACTTTTCCATTCCGCAAAAAATGCTCAAAAACACCCAAAAAGTATTTTTGCTGTAAAATCTAAAATAATTTTTGTGCAAGAATAAATCAAAAGCCAAAATCAAGCTTATGGCAATAAAAAACAAACTGCGTACAGGTTTTTAGGTAAAAATAAAACTATGGGGTGATAATCACCAACAAACTTTTCCATTCCGCAAAAAATGCTCAAAAACACCCAAAAAGTATTTTTGCTGTAAAATCTAAAATAATTCTTGTGCAAGATTAAGTCAAAAGTTAAAATCAAGCTTAGAGCAATAGAAAACAAACTGCGTACAGTTTTTTTGTAAAAAATAAAACTATGGGGTGATAATCACCAACAAACTTTTCCATTCCCCAAAAATTCCTAAAAAACACCCAAAAAGTATTTTTGCTGTAAAATCTAAAATAATTCTTGTGCAAGAATAAATCAAAAGCCAAAATCAAGCTTAGGGCAATAGAAAACAAACTGCGTACAGTTTTTTGGGTAAAAAATAAAACTATGGGGTGATAATGACCAACAAACTTTTTCATTCCACAAAAAATGCTCAAAAACACCCAAAAAGTATTTTTGCTGTAAAATCTAAAATATTCTTGTGCAAGATTAAAACAAAAGCCAAATTGAAGCTTAGATCAATAGAAAACAAACTGCGTACAGTTTTTGCGGTGAAAAATAAAACTATGGGGTGATAATCACCAACAAACTTTTACATTCCATAAAAAATGCTCAAAAACACCCAAAAAGTATTTTTGCTGTAAAATCTAAAATAATTATTGTGCAAGATTAAATCAAAATCCAAAATAAAGCTTAAAGCAATAGAAAACAAACTGCGTACAGCTTTTTGGGTAAAAAATAAAACTATGGGGTGATAATCACCAACAAACTTTTACATTCCATAAAAAATGCTCAAAAACACCCAAAAAGTATTTTTGCTGTAAAATTTAAAATAGTTCTTGTGCAAGATTAAAACAAAAACCAAAATCAAGCTTAGAGCAATAGAAAACAAACTGCGTACAGGTTTTTAGGTAAAAATAAAACTATGGGGTGATAATCACCAACAAACTTTTCCATTCCGCAAAAAATGCTCAAAAACACCCAAAAAGTATTTTTGCTGTAAAATCTAAAATAATTCTTGTGCAAGATTAAGTCAAAAGTTAAAATCAAGCTTATAGCAATAGAAAACAAACTGCGTACAGTTTTTTTGTAAAAAATAAAACTATGGGGTGATAATCACCAACAAACTTTTCCATTCCGCAAAAAATGCTCAAAAACACCCAAAAAGAATTTTTGCTGTAAAATCTAAAATAATTCTTGTGCAAGAATAAATCAAAAGCCAAAATCAAGCTTAGGGCAATAGAAAACAAACTGCGTACAGTTTTTTGGGTAAAAAATAAAACTATGGGGTGATAATGACCAACAAACTTTTTCATTCCACAAAAAATGCTCAAAAACACCCAAAAAGTATTTTTGCTGTAAAATCTAAAATATTCTTGTGCAAGATTAAAACAAAAGCCAAATTGAAGCTTAGATCAATAGAAAACAAACTGCGTACAGTTTTTGCGGTGAAAAATAAAACTATGGGGTGATAATCACCAACAAACTTTTCCATTCCGCAAAAAATGCTCAAAAACACCCAAAAAGTATTTTTGCTGTAAAATCTAAAATAATTCTTGTGCAAGATTAAATCAAAAGCCAAAATCAAGCATAGACCAATAGAAAACAAACTTCGTACAGTTTTTTGGGTAAAAAATAAAACTATGGCGTGATAATCACCAACAAACTTTTCCATTCCACAAAAAATTCTCAAAAACAACAAAAAAGTATTTTTGCTGTAAAATCTAAAATAATTTTTGTGCAAGATTAAATCAAAAGCCAAAATCAAGCTTAGGGTAATAGAAAACAAAGTGCGTACAGCTTTTTGGGTAAAAATAAAACAATGGGGTGATAATCACCAACAAACTTTTCCATTCCGCAAAAAATGCTCAAAAACACCCAAAAAGTATTTTTGCTGTAAAATCTAAAATAATTCTTGTGCAAGATTAAAACAAAAGCCAAAATCAAGCTTAGACCAATAGAAAACAAACTGCGTACAGTTTTTGGGTAAAAAATACAACTATGGGGTGATAATCACCAACAAACTTTTACATTCTATAAAAAATGCTCAAAAACACCCAAAAAGTATTTTTGCTGTAAAATCTAAAATAATTATTGTGCAAGATTAAATCAAAATCCAAAATAAAGCTTAGAGCAATAGAAAACAAACTGCGTACAGTTTTTTGGGTAAAAAATAAAACTATGGGGTGATAATCACCAACAAACTTTTAAATTCCATAAAAAATGCTCAAAAACACCCAAAAAGTATTTTTGCTGTAAAATCTAAAATATTCTTGTGCAAGATTAAAACAAAAGCCAAATTGAAGCTTAGATCAATAGAAAACAAACTGCGTACAGTTTTTGCGGTGAAAAATAAAACTATGGGGTGATAATCACCAACAAACTTTTCCATTCCGCAAAAAATGCTCAAAAACACCCAAAAAGTATTTTTGCTGTAAAATCTAAAATAATTCTTGTGCAAGATTAAGTCAAAAGTTAAAATCAAGCTTATAGCAATAGAAAACAAACTGCGTACAGTTTTTTTGTAAAAAATAAAACTATGGGGTGATAATCACCAACAAACTTTTCCATTCCGCAAAAAATGCTCAAAAACACCCAAAAAGTATTTTTGCTGTAAAATCTAAAATAATTCTTGTGCAAGAATAAATCAAAAGCCAAAATCAAGCTTAGGGCAATAGAAAACAAACTGCGTACAGTTTTTTGGGTAAAAAATAAAACTATGGGGTGGTAATGACCAACAAACTTTTTCATTCCACAAAAAATGCTCAAAAACACCCAAAAAGTATTTTGCTGTAAAATCTAAAATATTCTTGTGCAAGATTAAAACAAAAGCCAAATTGAAGCTTAGATCAATAGCAAACAAACTGCGTACAGTTTTTGCGGTGAAAAATAAAACTATGTGGTGATAATCACCAACAAACTTTTCCATTCCGCAAAAAATGCTCAAAAACACCCAAAAAGTATTTTTGCTGTAAAATCTAAAATAATTCTTGTGCAAGATTAAATCAAAAACCAAAATAAAGCTTAGAGCAATAGAAAACAAAGTGCTTACTGCTTTTTTTTGTAAAAAATAAAACTATGGGGTGATAATCACCAACAAACTTTTCCATTCCGCAAAAAATGCTCAAAAGCACCCAAAAAGTATTTTTGCTGTAAAACCTAAAATAATTCTTGTGCAAGAATAAATCAAAAGCCACAATCAAGCTTCTGGCAATAAAAAACAAACTGCGTACTGGTTTTAGGGTAAAAAAATAAAACTATGGGGTGATAATCACCAACAAACTTTTCCATTCCGCAAAAAATGCTCAAAAACACCCAAAAAGTATTTTTGCTGTTAAATCTAAACTAATTCTTGTGCAAGATTAAATCAAAAGCCAAAATCAAGCTTAGAGCAATAGAAAACAAACTGCGTACAGTTTTTTTGGTAAAAAATAAAACTATGGGGTGATAATCACCAACAAACTTTTACATTCCGCAAAAAATGCTCAAAAACACCCAAAAAGTATTTTTGCTGTAAAATCTAAAATAATTCTTGTGCAAGATTAAAACAAAAGCCAAAATCAAGCTTAAACCAATAGAAAACAGACTGGGTACAGATTTTTGGGTAAAAAATAAAACTATGGGGTGATAATCACCCACAAACTTTTCCATTCCGCAAAAAATGCTCAAAAACACCAAAAAAGTATTTTTGCTGTAAAATCTAAAATAATTATTGTGCAAGATTAAATCAAAATCCAAAATAAAGCTTAGAGCAATAGAAAACAAACTGCGTACAGTTTTTTGGGTAAAAAATAAAACTATGGGGTGATAATCACCAACAAACTTTTAAATTCCATAAAAAATGCTCAAAAACACCCAAAAAGTATTTTTGCTGTAAAATCTAAAATATTCTTGTGCAAGATTAAAACAAAAGCCAAATTGAAGCTTAGATCAATAGAAAACAAACTGCGTACAGTTTTTGCGGTGAAAAATAAAACTATGGGGTGATAATCACCAACAAACTTTTCCATTCCGCAAAAAATGCTCAAAAACACCCAAAAAGTATTTTTGCTGTAAAATCTAAAATAATTCTTGTGCAAGATTAAGTCAAAAGTTAAAATCAAGCTTATAGCAATAGAAAACAAACTGCGTACAGTTTTTTTGTAAAAAATAAAACTATGGGGTGATAATCACCAACAAACTTTTCCATTCCGCAAAAAATGCTCAAAAACACCCAAAAAGTATTTTTGCTGTAAAATCTAAAATAATTCTTGTGCAAGAATAAATCAAAAGCCAAAATCAAGCTTAGGGCAATAGAAAACAAACTGCGTACAGTTTTTTGGGTAAAAAATAAAACTATGGGGTGGTAATGACCAACAAACTTTTTCATTCCACAAAAAATGCTCAAAAACACCCAAAAAGTATTTTGCTGTAAAATCTAAAATATTCTTGTGCAAGATTAAAACAAAAGCCAAATTGAAGCTTAGATCAATAGCAAACAAACTGCGTACAGTTTTTGCGGTGAAAAATAAAACTATGTGGTGATAATCACCAACAAACTTTTCCATTCCGCAAAAAATGCTCAAAAACACCCAAAAAGTATTTTTGCTGTAAAATCTAAAATAATTCTTGTGCAAGATTAAATCAAAAACCAAAATAAAGCTTAGAGCAATAGAAAACAAAGTGCTTACTGCTTTTTTTTGTAAAAAATAAAACTATGGGGTGATAATCACCAACAAACTTTTCCATTCCGCAAAAAATGCTCAAAAGCACCCAAAAAGTATTTTTGCTGTAAAACCTAAAATAATTCTTGTGCAAGAATAAATCAAAAGCCACAATCAAGCTTCTGGCAATAAAAAACAAACTGCGTACTGGTTTTAGGGTAAAAAAATAAAACTATGGGGTGATAATCACCAACAAACTTTTCCATTCCGCAAAAAATGCTCAAAAACACCCAAAAAGTATTTTTGCTGTTAAATCTAAACTAATTCTTGTGCAAGATTAAATCAAAAGCCAAAATCAAGCTTAGAGCAATAGAAAACAAACTGCGTACAGTTTTTTTGGTAAAAAATAAAACTATGGGGTGATAATCACCAACAAACTTTTACATTCCGCAAAAAATGCTCAAAAACACCCAAAAAGTATTTTTGCTGTAAAATCTAAAATAATTCTTGTGCAAGATTAAAACAAAAGCCAAAATCAAGCTTAAACCAATAGAAAACAAACTGGGTACAGATTTTTGGGTAAAAAATAAAACTATGGGGTGATAATCACCCACAAACTTTTCCATTCCGCAAAAAATGCTCAAAAACACCAAAAAAGTATTTTTGCTGTAAAATCTAAAATAATTTTTGTGCAAGATTAAATCAAAAGCCAAAATTAAGCTTAGGGTAATAGAAAACAAACTGTTTACAGGTTTTTGGGTAAAAATAAAACTATGGGGTGATAATCACCAACAAACTTTTCCATTCCGCAAAAAATGCTCAAAAACACCCAAAAAGTATTTTTGTTGTAAAATCTAAAATAATTCTTGTGCAAGATTAAATCAAAAGCCAAAATCAAGCTTAGAGCAATAGAAAACAAACTGCCTACAGTTTTTTGGATAAAAAATAAAACTATGAGGTGATAATCATTAACAAACTTTTACATTCCGCAAAAAATGCTCAAAAACACCCAAAAAGTATTTTTGCTGTAAAATCTAAAATAATTCTTGTGCAAGATTAAAACAAAAGCCAAAATTAAGCATAGACCAATAGAAAACAAACTGCGTACAGTTTTTTTTTTGTAAAAAATAAAACTATGGGGTGATAATCACCAACAAACTTTTCCATTCCGCAAAAAATGCTCAAAAACACCCAAAAAGTATTTTTGCTGTAAAATCTAAAATAATTCTTGTGCAAGAATAAATCAAAAGCCAAAATCAAGCATAGGGCAATAGAAAACAAACTGCGTACAGTTTTTTGGGTAAAAAATAAAACTATGGGGTGATAATGACCAACAAACTTTTCCATTCCACAAAAAATGCTCAAAAACACCCAAAAAGTATTTTTGCTGTAAAATCTAAAATATTCTTGTGCAAGATTAAAACAAAAGCCAAATTGAAGCTTAGACCAATAGAAAACAAACTGCGTACAGTTTTTTCGGTGAAAAATAAAACTATGGGGTGATAATCACCCACAAACTTTTCCATTCCGCAAAAAATGCTCAAAAACACCCAAAAAGTATTTTTGCTGTAAAATCTAAAATAATTCTTGCGCAAGAATAAATCAAAAGCCAAAATCAAGCTAATGGCAATAAAAAACAAACTGCGTACAGGTTTTAGGGTAAAAAAATAAAACTATGGGGTGATAATCACCAACAAACTTTTACATTCCGCAAAAAATGCTCAAAAACACCCAAAAAGTATTTTTGCTGTAAAATCTAAAATAATTATTGTGCAAGATTAAAACAAAAGCCAAAAATAAGCTTAGACCAATAGAAAAGAAACTGGGTACAGATTTTTGGGTAAAAAATAACACTATGGGATGATAATCACCAACAAACTTTTCCATTCCGCAAAAAATGCTCAAAAACACCCAAAAAGTATTTTTGCTGTTAAATCTAAAATAATCCTTGTGCAAGATTAAGTCAAAAGCCAAGATCAAGCTTAGGGCAATAGAAAACAAACTGCCTACAGTTTTTTGGGTAAAAAATAAAACTATGGGGTGATAATCACCAACAAACTTTTACATTCCATAAAAAATGCTCAAAAATACCCAAAAAGTATTTTTGCTGTAAAATCTAAAATAGTTCTTGTGCAAGATTAAAACAAAAGCCAAAATCAAGCTTAGAGCAATAGAAAACAAACTGCGTACAGATTTTAGGTAAAAAAAAACTATGGGGTGATAATCACCAACAAACTTTTCCATTCCGCAAAAAATGCTCAAAAACACCCAAAAAGTATTTTTGCTGTAAAATCTAAAATAATTCTTGTGCAAGAATAAATCAAAAGCCAAAATCAAGCTAATGGCAATAAAAAACAAACTGCGTACGGGTTTTAGGGTAAAAAAATAAAACTATAGGGTGATAATCACCAACAAACTTTTACATTCCGCAAAAAATGCTCAAAAACACCCAAAAAGTATTTTTGCTGTAAAATCTAAAATAATTCTTGTGCAAGATTAAAACAAAAGCCAAAATTAAGCTTAGACCAATAGAAAACAAACTGGATACAGATTTTTGGGTAAAAAATAAAACTATGGGGTGATAATCACCCACAAACTTTTCCATTCCGCAAAAAATGCTCAAAAACACCAAAAAAGTATTTTTGCTGTAAAATCTAAAATAATTTTTGTGCGAGATTAAATCAAAAGCCAAAATTAAGCTTAGAGCAATAGAAAACAAACTGCCAACAGTTTTTTGGATAAAAAATAAAACTATGAGGTGATAATCATTAACAAACTTTTACATTCCGCAAAAAATGCTCAAAAACACCCAAAAAGTATTTTTGCTGTAAAATCTAAAATAATTCTTGTGCAAGATTAAAACAAAAGCCAAAATTAAGCATAGACCAATAGAAAACAAACTGCGTACAGTTTTTTTTTTGTAAAAAATAAAACTATGGGGTGATAATCACCAACAAACTTTTCCATTCCGCAAAAAATGCTCAAAAACACCCAAAAAGTATTTTTGCTGTAAAATCTAAAATAATTCTTGTGCAAGAATAAATCAAAAGCCAAAATCAAGCATAGGGCAATAGAAAACAAACTGCGTACAGTTTTTTGGGTAAAAAATAAAACTATGGGGTGATAATGACCAACAAACTTTTCCATTCCACAAAAAATGCTCAAAAACACCCAAAAAGTATTTTTGCTGTAAAATCTAAAATATTCTTGTGCAAGATTAAAACAAAAGCCAAATTGAAGCTTAGACCAATAGAAAACAAACTGCGTACAGTTTTTTCGGTGAAAAATAAAACTATGGGGTGATAATCACCCACAAACTTTTCCATTCCGCAAAAAATGCTCAAAAACACCCAAAAAGTATTTTTGCTGTAAAATCTAAAATAATTCTTGCGCAAGAATAAATCAAAAGCCAAAATCAAGCTAATGGCAATAAAAAACAAACTGCGTACAGGTTTTAGGGTAAAAAAATAAAACTATGGGGTGATAATCACCAACAAACTTTTACATTCCGCAAAAAATGCTCAAAAACACCCAAAAAGTATTTTTGCTGTAAAATCTAAAATAATTATTGTGCAAGATTAAAACAAAAGCCAAAAATAAGCTTAGACCAATAGAAAAGAAACTGGGTACAGATTTTTGGGTAAAAAATAACACTATGGGATGATAATCACCAACAAACTTTTCCATTCCGCAAAAAATGCTCAAAAACACCCAAAAAGTATTTTTGCTGTTAAATCTAAAATAATCCTTGTGCAAGATTAAGTCAAAAGCCAAGATCAAGCTTAGGGCAATAGAAAACAAACTGCCTACAGTTTTTTGGGTAAAAAATAAAACTATGGGGTGATAATCACCAACAAACTTTTACATTCCATAAAAAATGCTCAAAAATACCCAAAAAGTATTTTTGCTGTAAAATCTAAAATAGTTCTTGTGCAAGATTAAAACAAAAGCCAAAATCAAGCTTAGAGCAATAGAAAACAAACTGCGTACAGATTTTAGGTAAAAATAAAACTATGGGGTGATAATCACCAACAAACTTTTCCATTCCGCAAAAAATGCTCAAAAACACCCAAAAAGTATTTTTGCTGTAAAATCTAAAATAATTCTTGTGCAAGAATAAATCAAAAGCCAAAATCAAGCTAATGGCAATAAAAAACAAACTGCGTACGGGTTTTAGGGTAAAAAAATAAAACTATAGGGTGATAATCACCAACAAACTTTTACATTCCGCAAAAAATGCTCAAAAACACCCAAAAAGTATTTTTGCTGTAAAATCTAAAATAATTCTTGTGCAAGATTAAAACAAAAGCCAAAATTAAGCTTAGACCAATAGAAAACAAACTGGATACAGATTTTTGGGTAAAAAATAAAACTATGGGGTGATAATCACCCACAAACTTTTCCATTCCGCAAAAAATGCTCAAAAACACCAAAAAAGTATTTTTGCTGTAAAATCTAAAATAATTTTTGTGCGAGATTAAATCAAAAGCCAAAATTAAGCTTAGAGCAATAGAAAACAAACTGCCAACAGTTTTTTGGATAAAATATAAAACTATGAGGTGATAATCATTAACAAACTTTTACATTCCGCAAAAAATGCTCAAAAACACCCAAAAAGTATTTTTGCTGTAAAATCTAAAATAATTCTTGTGCAAGATTAAAGCAAAAGCCAAAATTAAGCTTAGACCAATAGAAAACAAACTGCGTACAGTTTTTTTTTGTAAAAAATAAAACTATGGGGTGATAATCACCAACAAACTTTTCCATTCCGCAAAAAATGCTCAAAAACACCCAAAAAGTATTTTTGCTGTAAAATCTAAAATAATTCTTGTGCAAGAATAAATCAAAAGCCAAAATCAAGCTTAGGGCAATAGAAAACAAACTGCGTACAGTTTTTTGGGGAAAAAATAAAACTATGGGGTGATAATGACCAACAAACTTTTCCATTCCACAAAAAATGCTCAAAAACACCCAAAAAGTATTTTTGCTGTAAAATCTAAAATATTCTTGTGCAAGATTAAAACAAAAGCCAAAATCAAGCTTAGAGCAATAGAAAACAAACTGCGTACAGTTTTTGGGTAAAAAATAAAACTATGGGGTGATAATCACCAACAAACTTTTACATTCCATAAAAAATGCTCAAAAACACCCAAAAAGTATTTTTGCTGTAAAATCTAAAATAGTTCTTGTGCAAGATTAAAACAAAAGCCAAAATCAAGCTTAGAGCAATAGAAAACAAACTGCGTACAGGTTTTAGGTAAAAATAAAACTATGGGGTGATAATCACCAACAAACTTTTCCATTCCGCAAAAAATGCTCAAAAACACCCAAAAAGTATTTTTGCTGTAAAATCTAAAATAATTCTTGTGCAAGATTAAATCAAAAGTTAAAATCAAGCTTAGAGCAATAGAAAACAAACTGCGTACAGTTTTTTGGGTAAAAAATAAAACTATGGGGTGATAATCACCAACAATCTTTTACATTCCGCAAAAAATGCTCAAAAACACCCAAAAAGTATTTTTGCTGAAATAATTCTTGTGCAAGATTAAAACAAAAGCCAAAATCAAGCTTAGAGCAATAGAAAACAAACTGCGTACAGGTTTTTAGGTAAAAATAAAACTATGGGGTGATAATCACCAACAAACTTTTCCATTCCGCAAAAAATGCTCAAAAACACCCAAAAAGTATTTTTGCTGTAAAATCTAAAATAATTCTTGTGCAAGATTAAATCAAAAGTTAAAATCAAGCTTAGAGCAATAGAAAACAAACTGCGTACAGCTTTTTGGGTAAAAAATAAAACTATGGGGTGATAATCACCAACAAACTTTTACATTCCGCAAAAAATGCTAAAAAAACCCAAAAAGTATTTTTGCTGTAAAATCTAAAATAATTCTTGTGCAAGAATAAATCAAAAGCCAAAATCAAGCTTAGGGCAATAGAAAACAAACTGCGTACAGTTTTTTGGGCAAAAAATAAAACTATGGGGTGATAATGACCAACAAACTTTTCCATTCCACAAAAAATGCTCAAAAACACCCAAAAAGTATTTTTGCTGTAAAATCTAAAATATTCTTGTGCAAGATTAAAACAAAAGCCAAATTGAAGCTTAGATCAATAGAAAACAAACTGCGTACAGTTTTTGGGTAAAAAATAAAACTATGGGGTGATAATCACCAACAAACTTTTACATTCCATAAAAAATGCTCAAAAACACCAAAAAGTATTTTTGCTGTAAAATCTAAAATAGTTCTTGTGCAAGATTAAAACAAAAGCCAAAATCAAGCTTAGAGCAATAGAAAACAAACTGCGTACAGGTTTTTAGGTAAAAATAAAACTATGGGGTGATAATCACCAACAAACTTTTCCATTCCGCAAAAAATGCTCAAAAACACCCAAAAAGTATTTTTGCTGTAAAATCTAAAATAATTCTTGTGCAAGATTAAATCAAAAGTTAAAATCAAGCTTAGAGCAATAGAAAACAAACTGCGTACAGTTTTTTGGGTAAAAAATAAAACTATGGGATGATAATCACCAACAATCTTTTACATTCCGCAAAAAATGCTCAAAAACACCCAAAAAGTATTTTTGCTGAAATAATTCTTGTGCAAGATTAAAACAAAAGCCAAAATCAAGCTTAGAGCAATAGAAAACAAACTGCGTACAGGTTTTTAGGTAAAAATAAAACTATGGGGTGATAATCACCAACAAACTTTTCCATTCCGCAAAAAATGCTCAAAAACACCCAAAAAGTATTTTTGCTGTAAAATCTAAAATAATTCTTGTGCAAGATTAAATCAAAAGTTAAAATCAAGCTTAGAGCAATAGAAAACAAACTGCGTACAGTTTTTTGGGTAAAAAATAAAACTATGGGGTGATAATCACCAACAAACTTTTACATTCCGCAAAAAATGCTCAAAAACACCCAAAAAGTATTTTTGCTGTAAAATCTAAAATAATTCTTGTGCAAGATTAAAGCAAAAGCCAAAATTAAGCTTAGACCAATAGAAAACAAACTGCGTACAGTTTTTTTTTGTAAAAAATAAAACTATGGGGTGATAATCACCAACAAACTTTTCCATTCCGCAAAAAATGCTCAAAAACACCCAAAAAGTATTTTTGCTGTAAAATCTAAAATAATTCTTGTGCAAGATTAAAACAAAAGCCAAAAATAAGCTTAGACCAATAGAAAACAAACTGGATACAGATTTTTGGGTAAAAAATAAAACTATGGGGTGATAATCACCCACAAACTTTTCCATTCCGCAAAAAATGCTCAAAAAAACCAAAAAAGTATTTTTGCTGTAAAATCTAAAATAATTTTTGTGCAAGATTAAATCAAAAGCCAAAATTAAGCTTAGAGCAATAGAAAACAAACTGCCAGCAGTTTTTTGGATAAAAAATAAAACTATGAGGTGATAATCATTAACAAACTTTTCCATTCCACAAAAAATGCTCAAAAACACCCAAAAAGTATTTTTGCTGTAAAATCTAAAATATTCTTGTGCAAGATTAAAACAAAAGCCAAATTGAAGCTTAGATCAATAGAAAACAAACTGCGTACAGTTTTTGGGTAAAAAATAAAACTATGGGGTGATAATCACCAACAAACTTTTACATTCCATAAAAAATGCTCAAAAACACCCAAAAAGTATTTTTGCTGTAAAATCTAAAATAGTTCTTGTGCAAGATTAAAACAAAAGCCAAAATCAAGCTTAGAGCAATAGAAAACAAACTGCGTACAGGTTTTTAGGTAAAAATAAAACTATGGGGTGATAATCACCAACAAACTTTTCCATTCCGCAAAAAATGCTCAAAAACACCCAAAAAGTATTTTTGCTGTAAAATCTAAAATAATTCTTGTGCAAGATTAAATCAAAAGTTAAAATCAAGCTTAGAGCAATAGAAAACAAACTGCGTACAGTTTTTTGGGTAAAAAATAAAACTATGGGATGATAATCACCAACAATCTTTTACATTCCGCAAAAAATGCTCAAAAACACCCAAAAAGTATTTTTGCTGAAATAATTCTTGTGCAAGATTAAAACAAAAGCCAAAATCAAGCTTAGAGCAATAGAAAACAAACTGCGTACAGGTTTTTAGGTAAAAATAAAACTATGGGGTGATAATCACCAACAAACTTTTCCATTCCGCAAAAAATGCTCAAAAACACCCAAAAAGTATTTTTGCTGTAAAATCTAAAATAATTCTTGTGCAAGATTAAATCAAAAGTTAAAATCAAGCTTAGAGCAATAGAAAACAAACTGCGTACAGTTTTTTGGGTAAAAAATAAAACTATGGGGTGATAATCACCAACAAACTTTTACATTCCGCAAAAAATGCTCAAAAACACCCAAAAAGTATTTTTGCTGTAAAATCTAAAATAATTCTTGTGCAAGATTAAAGCAAAAGCCAAAATTAAGCTTAGACCAATAGAAAACAAACTGCGTACAGTTTTTTTTTGTAAAAAATAAAACTATGGGGTGATAATCACCAACAAACTTTTCCATTCCGCAAAAAATGCTCAAAAACACCCAAAAAGTATTTTTGCTGTAAAATCTAAAATAATTCTTGTGAAAGAATAAATCAAAAGCCAAAATCAAGCTTAGGGCAATAGAAAACAAACTGCGTACAGTTTTTTGGGCAAAAAATAAAACTATGGGGTGATAATGACCAACAAACTTTTCCATTCCACAAAAAATGCTCAAAAACACCCAAAAAGTATTTTTGCTGTAAAATCTAAAATATTCTTGTGCAAGATTAAAACAAAAGCCAAATTGAAGCTTAGATCAATAGAAAACAAACTGCGTACAGTTTTTTCGGTGAAAAATAAAACTATGGGGTGATAATCACCAACAAACTTTTCCATTCCGCAAAAAATGCTCAAAAACACCCAAAAAGTATTTTTGCTGTAAAATCTAAAATAATCCTTGTGCAAGATTAAACCAAAAGCCAAAATCAAGCTTAGGGCAATAGAAAACAAACTGCGTACAGTTTTTTGGGTAAAAAATAAAACTATGGGGTGATAATCACCAACAAACTTTTACATTCCATAAAAAATGCTCAAAAACACCCAAAAAGTATTTTTGCTGTAAAATCTAAAATAGTTCTTGTGCAAGATTAAAACAAAAGCCAAAATCAAGCTTAGAGCAATAGAAAACAAACTGCGTACAGATTTTAGGTAAAAATAAAACTATGGGGTGATAATCACCAACAAACTTTTCCATTCCGCAAAAAATGCTCAAAAACACCCAAAAAGTATTTTTGCTGTAAAATCTAAAATAATTCTTGTGCAAGAATAAATCAAAAGCCAAAATCAAGCTAATGGCAATAAAAAACAAACTGCGTACAGGTTTTAGGGTAAAAAAATAAAACTATGGGGTGATAATCACCCACAAACTTTTCCATTCCGCAAAAAATGCTCAAAAAAACCAAAAAAGTATTTTTGCTGTAAAATCTAAAATAATTTTTGTGCAAGATTAAATCAAAAGCCAAAATTAAGCTTAGAGCAATAGAAAACAAACTGCCAACAGTTTTTTGGATAAAAAATAAAACTATGAGGTGATAATCATTAACAAACTTTTACATTCCGCAAAAAATGCTCAAAAACACCCAAAAAGTATTTTTGCTGTAAAATCTAAAATAATTCTTGTGCAAGATTAAAGCAAAAGCCAAAATTAAGCTTAGACCAATAGAAAACAAACTGCGTACAGTTTTTTTTGTAAAAAATAAAACTATGGGGTGAGAATCACCAACAAACTTTTCCATTCCGCAAAAAATGCTCAAAAACACCCAAAAAGTATTTTTGCTGTAAAATCTAAAATAATTCTTGTGCAAGAATAAATCAAAAGCCAAAATCAAGCTTAGGGCAATAGAAAACAAACTGCGTACAGTTTTTTGGGCAAAAAATAAAACTATGGGGTGATAATGACCAACAAACTTTTCCATTCCACAAAAAATGCTCAAAAACACCCAAAAAGTATTTTTGCTGTAAAATCTAAAATATTCTTGTGCAAGACTAAAACAAAAGCCAAATTGAAGCTTAGATCAATAGAAAACAAACTGCGTACAGTTTTTTCGGTGAAAAATAAAACTATGGGGTGATAATCACCAACAAACTTTTCCATTCCGCAAAAAATGCTCAAAAACACCCAAAAAGTATTTTTGCTGTAAAATCTAAAATAATCCTTGTGCAAGATTAAACCAAAAGCCAAAATCAAGCTTAGAGCAATAGAAAACAAACTGCGTACAGTTTTTTGGGTAAAAAATAAAACTATGGGGTGATAATCACCAACAAACTTTTACATTCCGCAAAAAATGCTCAAAAACACCCAAAAAGTATTTTTGCTGAAATAATTCTTGTGCAAGATTAAAACAAAAGCCAAAATCAAGCTTAGACCAATAGAAAACAAACTGGGTACAGATTTTTGGGTAAAAAAAAAAACTATGGGGTGATAATCACCCACAAACTTTTCCATTCCGCAAAAAATGCTCAAAAACACCAAAAAAGTATTTTTGCTGTAAAATCTAAAATAATTCTTGAGCAAGATTAAATCAAAAGCCAAAATCAAGCTTAGAGCAATAGAAAACAAACTGCGTACAGTTTTTTGGATAAAAAATAAAACTATGAGGTGATAATCATTAACAAACTTTTACATTCCGCAAAAAATGCTCAAGAACACCCAAAAAGTATTTTTGCTGTAAAATCTAAAATAATTCTTGTGCAAGATTAAAACAAAAGCCATAATTAAGCTTAGACCAATAGAAAACAAACTGCGTACAGTTTTTTTTTGTAAAAAATAAAACTATGGGGTGATAATCACCAACAAACTTTTCCATTCCGCAAAAAATGCTCAAAAACACCCAAAAAGTATTTTTGCTGTAAAATCTCAAATAATTCTTGTGCAAGAATAAATCAAAAGCCAAAATCAAGCTAATGGCAATAAAAAACAAACTGCGTACAGGTTTTAGGGTAAAAAAATAAAACCATGGGGTGATAATCACCAACAAACTTTTACATTCCGCAAAAAATGCTCAAAAACACCCAAAAAGTATTTTTGCTGTAAAATCTAAAATAATTCTTGTGCAAGATTAAAACAAAGGCCAAAATTAAGCTTAGACCAATAGAAAACAAACTGGGTACAGATTTTTGGGTAAAAAATAAAACTATGGGGTGATAATCACCCACAAACTTTTTCATTCCGCAAAAAATGCTCAAAAACACCAAAAAAGTATTTTTGCTGTAAAATCTAAAATAATTTTTGTGCAAGATTAAATCAAAAGCCAAAATCAAGCTTAGGGTAATAGAAAACAAATTGCGTACAGGTTTTTGGGTAAAAATAAAACTATGGGGTGATAATCACCAACAAACTTTTCCATTCCGCAAAAAATGCTCAAAAACACCCAAAAAGTATTTTTGCTGTAAAATCTCAAATAATTCTTGTGCAAGAATAAATGTTAAGCCAAAATCAAGCTAATGGCAATAAAAAACAAACTGCGTACAGGTTTTTAGGTAAAAATAAAACAATGGGGTGATAATCACCAACAAACTTTTCCATACCGCAAAAAATGCTCAAAAACACCCAAAAAGTATTTTTGCTGTAAAATCTAAAATAATTCTTGTGCAAGATTAAATCAAAAGCCAAAATCAAGCTTAGAGCAATAGAAAACAAACTGCGTACAGTTTTTTGGGTAAAAAATAAAACTATGGGGTGATAATCACCAACAAACTTTTACATTCCGCAAAAAATGCTCAAAAACACCCAAAAAGTATTTTTGCTGTAAAATCTAAAATAATTCTTGTGCAAGATTAAAACAAAAGCCATAATTAAGCTTAGACCAATAGAAAACAAACTGCGTACAGTTTTTTTTTGTAAAAAATAAAACTATGGGGTGATAATCAACAACAAACTTTTCCATTCCGCAAAAAATGCTCAAAAACACCCAAAAAGTATTTTTGCTGTAAAATCTAAAATAATTTTTGTGCAAGATTAAATCAAAAGCCAAAATTAAGCTTAGGGTAATAGAAAACAAACTGCGTACAGGTTTTTTGGTAAAAATAAAACTATGGGGTGATAATCACCAACAAACTTTTCCATTCCGCAAAAAATGCTCAAAAACACCCAAAAAGTATTTTTGCTGTAAAATCTAAAATAATTCTTGTGCAAGAATAAATCAAAAGCCAAAATCAAGCTTATGGCAATAAAAAACAAACTGCGTACAGGTTTTAGGGTAAAAAAATAAAACTATGGGGTGATAATCACTAACAAACTTTTACATTCCGCAAAAAATGCTCAAAAACACCCAAAAAGTATTTTTGCTGTAAAATCTAAAATAATTCTTGTGCAAGATTAAAACAAAAGCCAAAATTAAGCTTAGACCAATAGAAAACAAACTGGGTACAGATTTTTGGGTAAAAAATAAAACTATGGGGTGATAATCACCCACAAACTTTTCCATTCCGCAAAAAATGCTCAAAAACACCAAAAAAGTATTTTTGCTGTAAAATCTAAAATAATTTTTGTGCAAGATTAAATCAAAACCCAAAAACAAACTTAGGGTAATAGAAAACAAACTGCTTACAGGTTTTTGGGTAAAAATAAAACTATGGGGTGATAATCACCAACAAACTTTTCCATTCCGCAAAAAATGCTCAAAAACACCCAAAAAGTATTTTTGCTGTAAAATCTCAAATAATTCTTGTGCAGGAATAAATGTTAAGCCAAAATCAAGCTAATGGCAATAAAAAACAAACTGCGTACAGGTTTTTAGGTAAAAATAAAACAATGGGGTGATAATCACCAACAAACTTTTCCATTCCGCAAAAAATGCTCAAAAACACCCAAAAAGTATTTTTGCTGTAAAATCTAAAATAATTCTTGTGCAAGATTAAATCAAAAGCCAAAATCAAGCTTAGAGCAATAGAAAACAAACTGCGTACAGTTTTTTGGGTAAAAAATAAAACTATGGGGTGATAATCACCAACAAACTTTTACATTCCGCAAAAAATGCTCAAAAACACCCAAAAAGTATTTTTGCTGTAAAATCTAAAATAATTCTTGTGCAAGATTAAAACAAAAGCCATAATTAAGCTTAGACCAATAGAAAACAAACTGCGTACAGTTTTTTTTTGTAAAAAATAAAACTATGGGGTGATAATCACCAACAAACTTTTCCATTCCGCAAAAAATGCTCAAAAACACCCAAAAAGTATTTTTGCTGTAAAATCTAAAATAATTTTTGTGCAAGATTAAATCAAAAGCCAAAATTAAGCTTAGGGTAATAGAAAACAAACTGCGTACAGGTTTTTGGGTAAAAATAAAACTATGGGGTGATAATCACCAACAAACTTTTCCATTCCGCAAAAAATGCTCAAAAACACCCAAAAAGTATTTTTGCTGTAAAATCTAAAATAATTCTTGTGCAAGAATAAATCAAAAGCCAAAATCAAGCTTAGACCAATAGAAAACAAACTGGGTACAGATTTTTGGGTAAAAAGTAAAACTATGGGGTGATAATCACCCAAAAACTTTTCCATTCCGCAAAAAATGCTCAAAAACACCAAAAAAGTATTTTTGCTGTAAAATCTAAAATAATTTTTGTGCAAGATTAAATCAAAAGCCAAAATCAAGCTTAGGGTACTAGAAAACAAACTGCGTACAGGTTTTTGGGTAAAAAAAAACTATGGGGTGATAATCACCAACAAACTTTTCCATTCCGCAAAAAATGCTCAAAAACACCCAAAAAGTATTTTTGCTGTACAATCTAAAATAATTCTTGTGCAAGAATAAATCAAAAGCCAAAATCAAGCTTATGGCAATAAAAAACAAACTGCGTACAGGTTTTAGGGTAAAAATATAAAACTATGGGGTGATAATCACCAACAAACTTTTCCATTCCGCAAAAAATGCTCAAAAACACCCAAAAAGTATTTTTGCTGTAAAATCTAAAATAATTCTTGTGCAAGATTAAATCAAAAGCCAAAATCAAGCTTATGGCAATAAAAAACAAACTGCGTACAGGTTTTAGGGTAAAAAAATAAAACTATGGGGTGATAATCACCAACAAACTTTTACATTCCGCAAAAAATGCTCAAAAACACCCAAAAAGTATTTTTGCTGTAAAATCTAAAATAATTCTTGTGCAAGATTAAAACAAAAGCCAAAATTAAGCTTAGACCAATAGAAAACAAACTGGGTACAGATTTTTGGGTAAAAATAAAACTATGGGGTGATAATCACCCACAAACTTTTCCATTCCGCAAAAAATGCTCAAAAACACCAAAAAAGTATTTTTGCTGTAAAATCTAAAATAATTTTTGTGCAAGATTAAATCAAAAGCCAAAATCAAGCTTAGGGTAATAGAAAACAAACTGCGTACAGGTTTTTGGGTAAAAATAAAACTATGGGGTGATAATCACCAACAAACTTTTCCATTCCACAAAAAATGCTCAAAAACACCCAAAAAGTATTTTTGCTGTAAAATCTAAAATAATTATTGTGCAAGATTATATTAAAAGCCAAAATCAAGCTTAGAGCAATAGAAAACAAACTGCGTACAGTTTTTTGGGTAAAAAATAAAACTATGGGGTGATAATCACCAACAAACTTTTACATTCCATAAAAAATGCTCAAAAACACCCAAAAAGTATTTTTGTTGTAAAATCTAAACTAGTTCTTGTGCAAGATTAAAACAAAAGCCAAAATCAAGCTTAGAGCAATAGAAAACAAACTGCGTACAGGTTTTTAGGTAAAAATAAAACTATGGGGTGATAATTGTCCCGTGTGGGCGCGGGGGATGTAGTGTGTGAAGCGCGCAAGTGAGGCGAATTAGTGTAGACGCGGCATTTATACAACTCTGCGCACATTAAAATTTACATTGGTGGCCAGATGGCCGAGAAATAGAAAAAACGCTAATTTACAAGGGCATGCTACGAAATACATCGACCGTTCAAGTGAAGTTGGTTGCAAAACCAAACGTCAACCAGCCATAATGAATCAGCAAATGGTTGACTTCCGCCTTTTTCGTTTTGGGTGTCATAGTGGTTGGACGTCGGAATTTTTGCTCCCGCAAACATCAAGGGATTTAACACGAGAAGGAATAGCAGTCACTGGAAAATAAGGTAAGCAATGAATATAGACAAGTGAAAATCCAAAATTTACGTGGATTAACCATAGGTTGATCCAAGACAGTGTCGACTTTGGCAGAGTGTCTCAGAAGGCAGATAGACTGTGGTGTGAGATTCCCAGCTGACAAGGTTGGCCGCAGCCCTTTGAGAATTGTGGTTTTTGGTGAGAAGATAAGTGGGAATCATTGTGGCCACAGTCGGCGACATTGCTGGCAAGACAGAATAAAGCCAAGCAACGAGACCTCGGCGCAAGTAACCACCACTAAAAAAGCACCCGAAAGATAAGACGAGGCGGAGCGAAGGCTATCAAAGCGAGGGCGGACCATACAGCAGCAGGGCAAAGCTAAGCCAACAGCCCGTTTTTCTCACCACACGAGCGTGGGACGTGGCAAAGAAAAAAATTCGAAAAACAGCCCCGGAAAACCACTAGCCTCCCCCATAACAACCAGCCAAGTCAGGCCTTTGAAGTCAGCAGACAATGGAAGACGCGCAAAAAAATTAAGCCAGCAGCAACACCTTGACCGGCAGGGTCATCCGGCTATCTAAACAACAACCAACAGCAACCAACACCACCTCAACAATTGCATCCGTCCGAGCTGAAGCACTCAACAATACATCAATAGTCTATACAGCCATTTAAAAACAGCTAACAGCAACCAACACCACCGCAACAACTGCATCCGTCCGAGCTGAAGCACTCAACAATACATCAATAGTCTATACAGCCATTTAAAAACAGCTAACAGCAACCAACACCACCGCAACAACTGCATCCGTCCGAGCTAAAGCACCCAGCACAACACCAGCATAACATCAACATTATATCCGGTCGAGCCACCGCGAACAGGTAGAAGTCATCATTTAAATCAGCCCGAGGCAAAATAGGGGACAAAAAGTCACCAGTTTCCGTTCTTGTCAGCGGATCACCTTTAGTCAGCGATTCACCGGTCATCAGTTCCGGCACAGCAGTACCCAGTAAGTCAGTTTATTTCATTTTGGTAGTATTTAGTTGTTTTATTGGTCGTTTGACCCTGGTACGTTCGTCCGTGTAGGCAAACGAGTGCCGGTTAGCTCGTTTGCGTTCGGTTATAGTTTTTTTATTTAGTTTTTGCCGGAGATAGAGAAACGGAAACTATTCATTCAATTTTGTGTTTTTATATATATTTATATTGGTATTGGCGGGGTGAATATAGGTGTACTTAGTTGCACGTATACCTTCCCCGGTATTACCGATACAATTTGTCATTTGCCAAGGCCGTTTTGGGCGGTCGCCAGAGAGGTGTCAGTAGTGAGGCGGCAGGTCTAGGGACAGGCCCTTTATAACTCCTGAGCCCTGGAAGTTGCCCATCCTCACTTCAGGACTGCTCTGGCAAAAACTAGTGAGCCTAAGAGCTCGGCGCGATTTGGCGCAATCCATAGCCCAGTTTTCAAACTAAAGTTTAGAATTTTTCCAAATTTACATTTTCATTTCGGTTTTTTTTATATTTAAAAATAAAAACAAAAAAATATATAGAATTTCGGTCTCAGTAATTATCAGTGCGGTTTTCAGAATTGTGGGTCGGAAAGTAATCGTGGTTTTCAATATTGTTTCTAAATTGTATTTTCGGCCTAATGACTGGTCAAAATTTCGTTTTTCGGATCATAGCTTCCCTCGTTGAATTGAAATTGTAATCGCACTTGGTAAATTCGAATACTTGCCTAATTGCGAACACTATTTCGGTTTTCAGTCGTAAAACTATAATTATTTTCCAAAATTATAATTTTATCGAAACCATTATTACGATTTCGGTATTCAAAACTAAATTTCATTGAAAGCCAAAATTTGGTGATTCGGGTTAAGAATTATACCTGGCTTTGAATCACGATTTTGATTTGGAACTTAGAGATAAATTTGCCTTGCTTTTAAAATTAGCATTTCGTTTCCGGTTTGTGCAGTTATTTTGCGTTGTAGTGGTAAACTTTGTTTACAGCTAACAAAATTTCAGTACAGTGAAAAATTATTATCTCATATTCGGCATTTAAATTACAACAGTGTTATTTCTGAGTTCCATTTTCAGTGTTTCAATGTGATTTAGTCAGCTATACGCTTTTGGTTCATTTCCCAAAATTTTACGGGAACAAAACTTCATTTTACTGTCGCTTTCGAAGGTATATTTGTAATTTCTTTTTTTTCGATTGCGGATTTTAAACCCAGTTCATAAAACTTTTAAATTTTTTTTGCTCGCGCTGTTCGCAATTACTGATGATGAATTAAGTGTGTGTCATTATTGGCGAATTACAGTTATAGATTCGGTTCGGGAAGTGATAATTTTGTGAAGACCGGAATTTTGATTCCAGAGGCAAAATCACTTATTTCTTTTGGAAGTCAGTCGCCAGTTTTGATTTCACTATCGGGATTAGTTTCGGAAATTACAATTCGGTCAGCATTTACGTCTGTGATCGCCAGTGTCGAATCACAACTCCCTGCTAGTGTATACGCGTAATTCCCAGTGTTGAATTACAATTCGGCAACGTTTATTTTTGTGATCGCCAGTGTCGATTCACAATTCCGCGCAAGGATAATCGTAATTCCCAGTGCTGAGTTACAGTACCTTGAAAATTTCCATTCGCATTTCGTGTTACAATTGTAATCTCCGAATCGATATCTCGTCGCGGGCTATAACCACGTTTCCTTTCGAAGATACGTTCTTCGAACGTTTCTGCGACCTACCAGTGTATCATCTTATCTATCACTTTTGGAAAACCACTCTTGCCTTGCCTCCTGAAGTAAAGTTACTGCTGGTCAGTGAGTGTGGCTTTCTAGTGAGAGCACCTTTTAATCAAGAGTAGTAGTTCAAAAGTAAGAGAAACTATCGGTTTTGTTCAAGATTTTCGTGAGCCTCGAAGGCTATTAAATAATAAAAAGATCATATATTACCCTAACACATACTAACCTTAAGATTTAAATGAATTTAAGAGAACTGAATAATATAAGAAAAAAATATACAAAAACTGTGAATTACAGGAATAAGCTAAATATATTTAAGCGAATATAGGTTCTAATTGTATCAACGTTCGAACTTAGGGAATTTTCATAGGCAATAGCCACTCGTGGCATAAGAACATACATTTATACTTCTACCTTGGAGTTAATAATAATAATAATATTTTGAATTAAATCGATGTGAAACTTTATTTGATGGCTGAATAAACAATAGATCTGGTGGGAGAGTATTGAGTGAGAGCGATTTTGATTTAGGGGTGAATCCGATAAATGGCAGACGTGATCACCAAGGTAAAATGTTTCAGGATTTCAGAGAAGCGCGGGAGGGTAGCCGGCAGTTAAACGACATCTTAACTGCCACCATTCAACAAAGTCGTTTGTAAGTTCAAGCCATTTTCTCCTTTTTTGTTGATAGGTTTGTCGGTCACACTGGTACAACTAATCAGTACCCACAACCTAGTCTAAGCCTGCAACGAACACCCGCCCATGCCCGACGAGCCATAGCCGTGAATAAATGACAAGTTGCCAGTGTGGTAGGCTTAGACTAGTGACAACTCCGCCGAGTTGGAACGGGACAGATTTTGGCGCCCGCACGTGAGGCTTGAACGCCACTGAAGCGGCTCAGTGTTAATTAGAACGACTTTGTAAGAGTTAGGATAGTTTGTCTAGAAATTTTTAGAACAGTTTAGCGATAGTCAACTAGTAAGGAAAAATATACACTTGAAGAAAACCAAAGTGAGGTTAGTCACGGTGTAGATAAGATTTTATCAGCCCGTCCGCAACCGACTTTCAGGGTTTGAAGTAGCTATTGATGAAAGGCGTTAGTCTTATCGGTTCACGAATTGAACACGGTAATTGCAACGGCTTTCTGACATAGTAGGGGTTAGATTCTTGTAAGTCCAGTAGTTTTTATCAATTGATAGTAGAACTCTGTTGCGACAGGAACCCTTATCCCTAAAGAAAGTGCCTAGCTGATTTTTCTAATCAATTTTGCAAATGATAGTCAACAGTTTTAGCTCGAATTTTCTTTTCATCTTTATTTAAATCACTCAATGCTCACCTAGATCAAAAACATTTAGTGCTTGAATTTCTATCTTTTTATATTTCTGCTTGAAATACGGCAGCGATATAGACCACAACAACAAATAAAATTAAAACTTTTCTAATCAACAAAAGTTTTATACTGGTTTCAAAAAGTTTTGAATTTTGAATCCAGTACACGCGGATCGATTATCGATCCAAATTTCTATTACATTCAATTTTAGCATTAATTATCGGCTTCGGAAGTGAAACAAAACTTGACAGTACAAGTTTCAGTTCTGAAACAAATATAAAACAAAAACAACTTTTGATTTTTAATAATATTAATACCATTATATTACATTTCATATATTATATTATATTATATTACATTTTACATACCATTTCATTTTTGGATTTCGGGTAAGCGTAGATAAAATATTTCTTCACATTAGAAGAAAAGTACCTGAACTCGAGCATTCTAGTTGTCACCTAGTAGGAGACTAGTAGGTGTCTACTTAGAATATTGGAGATCCGTAGTCGGCGCGTCGTAAAATAAACCAAACTCGTCGAACCCTACAGTCCGAATTTGTCCGTTTGATATATCTATTACAAAGTTATTATATACCGGATTTGACCAACAATCGTCGATATTATATTCTCTTAGGTCGTTTGATATCAGTTTTGAATTTTTTCGTTTTCCGTATTAAACCGTAGCGGGTAGGAATAGGTTTCACAATCAGGTAGTATAGTTAGGCACGCGTTGTTGTAATACCGTCGGCGTACAGGCAAGCAGTCTACATCAAATTACAATGGTGGTCGGAACGAGATCTAACAGCAGGTCAGACGAAGCTGATAATATGGAAACGTCAACCACAACCACAGCAACCACTACCACCGCTACATTTACAACGACTAATACGAATATTGCGACGACTACAACGATAGCCACTGCTAACACGATGGCTACAACCAGCACTACAGCGATAGATACGCGGATTTTAGAAAATACAGGAGCAGTATCAAGGAGACGTAGTATTGAAACACCACCAAGTGTACCTCGAGTAAGTGATGCTCTGGAGAATAGTGGAGCGAGTGAATATTCGGTAATCACGCCCGTATACAGTAGCATTAGTACGAGGGGGATCCGAGAAGCCTTTTTGGGTAGGAATGTTAACTTGAGGCCAAGTATTCACCAGGGGCAGTCGAGATCAGCAGCACCCATCACACAAGATGACTTAAGAAATTTTGAAGACCGACTATTGAATTTAATGCCCAGGTTAATACAGCAAACTGTGGATGCGCAGCTACGACAACCACAGGACAACATATCACCATCTGCCGCCAACTTAGAATTTCCAGACGTCTCACAACCTCCTCCAGCCAATAATTTTGAACTCCCAGATTTTTCTCAACCGCCACCCACGCGACGGAATGATACAGGACAACAATTACAACTGCAGCAATGGCAGTATCCCATCAATGAACATTTACCTAGCAATTTGAACCAGGGAAGGAATAACAACTCCAACCGAAATTATAACAGGAATGGAAATACCGTTTTTAATACAGCCAGAGAGAATTTCAATCCTTCAACCAGTAACGATAATCCCGAATTAATTTTTCGACCAGGCAGCCCTCATTCGCTTCAATTGCCAGCATCTCGCAGTCCATACACACACAACGCAAGTGTACGCGTAGACAAGTGGGGTATTATGTTTGATGGAACAAACAGGACCACAAGTATAGAAGATTTTGTTTTCCGAGTAGAAACGCTACAAGCGGACTATGGTTGTGAATGGCAGGAAGTCATTCGTTCATTTCATCTTTTATTAAGCGGACCAGCACGCGAATGGTTTTGGGATCATCGGCGGTTTAATAATGTTTCACGTTGGAGGGAGTTGAAAGCAGCTCTGATAAGCCAGTTTCATAAATACGATAGTGATTTTGATATTCAGAAAAGAATTCTAGACAGGCGTCAACAAAATATGGAATCCTTTGATGATTTTTATAATTCGGTATTGAAACTCAGGAATCAATTGAGAAGCCCGATTGGAGAACGAGACTTAGTAAGCATCATGCGTAGCAATTTAAAGGCATCAATGGCCCAACTTCTGTTCTCGGTACCCGTTAGTAGTTTATCACAATTTGTGAGGGAATGTCGTAGGGCAGAGAACTTGATTAACAGTCAAAGGCAATTTAATAGTAGAATACAGCCAAGAGCAGTTCATGAATTAGAATACATACCCACAGGGGATGAGGAAGATACACCAGGCCTTGATGCGATTGCAGTGGGGAAGAAATTGACTTGCTGGAATTGCCAGACAGAAGGCCATACTTTTGTTGAGTGCTTAGAAGAAAAACGCAGACTCTTTTGCTACAAATATGGTAGGGAGGAAACTGTCACACCACGTTGTCCCACATGTCAGGGAAACCGAAAGCCGAACGCGACTCGATCAGGGGTGGAGACGCGTTCCGTGATACCGAATCCCAAAACACAACAAGAAATCTTTCAGAAGCTATAACCGAAAAACCCGAATGCCATGCCACCAACGAAATTTCACCGACTATGACTTATCAAATTTTAACATCGGAAGAAACCATAAAAGAGGAACAGAAAGAGGAACCAAAACACATTGAAAGGATACACAAAACTTATGAAACCCGATTACAGGAATATGAGACCGCACGTAAGAGAATTTTTGAACCATCTGAGAAAATATGTAAAACGCGAGAGCGATACAATATTAGAAAACAAACCCGATTTGAGATTGCAGAAGCGAGTATTTATGAAGGTCCGGATAACAGGATTTATACGACGATTGAAATCAACGGCATACCGATTCAAGGCTTGCTTGATAGCGGAGCTACAGTAACCTGCCTGGGAAAGGATTGTCTCGATTTTATAGAAAAAGCGCAAATTATAGTACACCCATTTCAATCAAAAATTAGGACAGCTGATGGAAGACTTAATCCCATCATCGGTCGCATTCGAGCAAACATCACCTTTAACAAAACTCAAAGAGAAATAGAATTTTTTCTCGTACCTTCTCTGAAACTACCTCTATTCCTGGGCCTCGATTTTATGAAGAAATTTAATTTATTACGGTTTGAAATCAATGCTTTGTCAACTCAAGGAGTCAACATGGATGAACCTACGGATAGCTCGTTTCCAAGAATGCACAATTTAGACACTCGACAGCAACAACGTTTAGAAAATATCATCGAACTCTTTCCTTGTTTCACACGCCACGGCTTAGGGAAAACTTCCCTAGAAGTACACCAGATAGACACCGGAAATTCAGTCCCTGTTAAGGAAAAACATTACCCTGTATCGCCCGCGGTACAACAGCTGATGTATGGGGAACTGGATAGGATGTTGTCTTTGGGAGTTATTGAGCCGAGCGAAAGTCCGTGGAACAATCGAGTCACATTTGTTCAGAAGGGGGAAAAAGTCAGGATCTGTCTGGACGCGCGTCGGCTCAATCAACTGACCGTAAAGGACGCCTATCCACTTCCCCATATAGAAGGATTGTTAAGCCGTTTGGGCGATACGCATTTTATCTCCAGCATTGATCTTAAGGATGCGTTCTGGCAGATACCACTGGCAGAACAGAGCCGAGAGAAGACAGCCTTTACCGTGCCTGGGAGACCCTTGTATCATTTCACGGTCATGCCTTTTGGGTTGTGCAATGCGGCCCAAAGGTTATGCCGCCTAATGGACAAGGTGATCCCAGCACGCTTAAGGGAAAGGGTGTTCGTCTATTTGGATGATCTGCTGGTGGTATCTCCCGATTTTGAAGAGCACCTGGATATGCTTAAGGAAGTCGCGAATCGTTTGGAATGTGCAGGACTAACTATAAACGTCAGTAAATCGAAATTTTGTTGCCGAGAGTTGAAATACTTGGGATATATAGTAGGAGAAGGCAAGTTGAAGCCAGATCCTGGAAAAATCCAGGCTATATCAGATTTAAAGTATCCGACTACAGTGAAACAAGTCAGAAGTTTCATGGGAACCACCGGATGGTACCGGCGCTTCATCGTCGATTACGCAACAATAACAGCACCTATCTCCGATACCTTGAAGAAAACCAAAACGTTTATATTTCCGGAAGAAGCCAAAGTAGCTTTTGATAAATTAAAGTCACGATTAACTGCTAGCCCTGTGTTGGTTCACCCCGACTTTCACAAACCCTTTTTCATACAATGTGATGCGTCGAATGTAGGAATTGGCGCGGTATTATATCAGGAGGATGCGGAAGGGGGAGAACATCCCATAGCCTACTTTTCGAAGAAGATGTCGTCGGCTCAAAAGAATTATTCCGTAACGGAGCGGGAATGCCTCGCAGTCGTTTCAGCAGTACAGAGATTTAGACCTTACGTGGAGTTAATGGAGTTCGTGATAATCACTGACCATTCTAGCCTTAAGTGGTTGATGTCACAGCGCGACTTGCACGGAAGACTTGCCAGGTGGAGCCTACAGCTCCAAACTTATTCATTTACCATCAAGCACCGCAAAGGAACACAAAACGTAGTGCCAGACACGTTATCCAGATACGACATGGACGGTTTAGATACGCAGAGGGCAGGCATAGTGGATTTATCCTCAACAGAATTTCAGTCAGAAGAGTATACAGCTTTGAAGGAAACAATTGAAGGTAATAAAGAGAGCTTACCGGATATCAAGATTCCAGAAGGTTTAATTTACAAAAGAACGCAGTGTCACGACGGAGATTTAACACGAGAAGAACATGGATGGAAGCTTTGGGTACCGTCGAGTCTCACTGAAGAAATTATAGCGCGAGCGCACAGTCCACCCGCAGTAGCACACGGAGGTGTGGGTAAAACAATACGACGAGTCCGAGAACGGTATTACTGGCCACATATGAATGTCCAAATTCGCGAATATATAAACAACTGCGACACCTGTAAGGAATGCAAACCAGCTAACAGAGTGTTAAGGCCACCTATGGGGCAAGAGCCTGACGCTATCAGACCCTTCCAGCGCATATACATAGACTTTTTGGGACCATATGTGAGGTCGAAGAAAGGCAACTGTTTTATTTTTATAGTGGTGGATTATTTCTCAAAATTCGTTTTCTTGAAGGCAATGGCGAAGGCTAACACGAAGAACGTGGTAAACTTTTTAGTACAAGAAATCTTTTATAAATTCGGGTGTCCCGAAACTTTGATTTCTGACAATGGGCAACAGTTCGTAAGCAAAGACTTCACCGAGATGTTAGACACATTTGGAATTCAGCATATGAGAACAGCCAGTTACGCGCCTCAAGCTAACGCATCCGAACGCGTGAACCAATCCGTGTTAGCAGCTATCCGGTCGTACTTAGAAACGAGTCAAGTCGACTGGGATATACACTTGTGCGAAATTGAATGTGCCCTAAGATCTGCAGTGCATTCAGCGACTGGCGTTACACCTTACTTTTTATTATTCGGGACGAACATGATTACGCATGCGTCTGCGTACAAATTAGCTAGAAAGCTCAACTTGCTGGAAGACTCAGAAAACAGAATAGAGAACAAAAACGAATTCCTAGAGCTCGTTAGAGATAATGTAAGGAAGTCATTACACAAAAGCTACGAGTCCAACGCCAAGCGTTACAACGTGAGAAGTAGAGAAACACAATTTAAAGTAGGACAGGAAGTATTTCGCAGGAACCTTCCCCTGTCGGACTTTTCGAAACAAATCAGCGCTAAACTTTGCAGAAGATTCATCAAATGCAGAATAGCCAAGTTAGTGGGAAATAACTTATACGAAATAGAGAACCTGCAAGGAAAGAAAATGGGAGTATTCCACGCGAAGGATTTGAAAGCATAAGCCACGACCGACGAAGTTACCGGATGAAATTTTTATCATATTAGCAAATATGATTTGCTAATATGATAAAATTTTCTAACCCAAGAAAGGGGGTGTGTCCCGTGTGGGCGCGGGGGATGTAGTGTGTGAAGCGCGCAAGTGAGGCGAATTAGTGTAGACGCGGCATTTATACAACTCTGCGCACATTAAAATTTACATTGGTGGCCAGATGGCCGAGAAATAGAAAAAACGCTAATTTACAAGGGCATGCTACGAAATACATCGACCGTTCAAGTGAAGTTGGTTGCAAAACCAAACGTCAACCAGCCATAATGAATCAGCAAATGGTTGACTTCCGCCTTTTTCGTTTTGGGTGTCATAGTGGTTGGACGTCGGAATTTTTGCTCCCGCAAACATCAAGGGATTTAACACGAGAAGGAATAGCAGTCACTGGAAAATAAGGTAAGCAATGAATATAGACAAGTGAAAATCCAAAATTTACGTGGATTAACCATAGGTTGATCCAAGACAGTGTCGACTTTGGCAGAGTGTCTCAGAAGGCAGATAGACTGTGGTGTGAGATTCCCAGCTGACAAGGTTGGCCGCAGCCCTTTGAGAATTGTGGTTTTTGGTGAGAAGATAAGTGGGAATCATTGTGGCCACAGTCGGCGACATTGCTGGCAAGACAGAATAAAGCCAAGCAACGAGACCTCGGCGCAAGTAACCACCACTAAAAAAGCACCCGAAAGATAAGACGAGGCGGAGCGAAGGCTATCAAAGCGAGGGCGGACCATACAGCAGCAGGGCAAAGCTAAGCCAACAGCCCGTTTTTCTCACCACACGAGCGTGGGACGTGGCAAAGAAAAAAATTCGAAAAACAGCCCCGGAAAACCACTAGCCTCCCCCATAACAACCAGCCAAGTCAGGCCTTTGAAGTCAGCAGACAATGGAAGACGCGCAAAAAAATTAAGCCAGCAGCAACACCTTGACCGGCAGGGTCATCCGGCTATCTAAACAACAACCAACAGCAACCAACACCACCTCAACAATTGCATCCGTCCGAGCTGAAGCACTCAACAATACATCAATAGTCTATACAGCCATTTAAAAACAGCTAACAGCAACCAACACCACCGCAACAACTGCATCCGTCCGAGCTGAAGCACTCAACAATACATCAATAGTCTATACAGCCATTTAAAAACAGCTAACAGCAACCAACACCACCGCAACAACTGCATCCGTCCGAGCTAAAGCACCCAGCACAACACCAGCATAACATCAACATTATATCCGGTCGAGCCACCGCGAACAGGTAGAAGTCATCATTTAAATCAGCCCGAGGCAAAATAGGGGACAAAAAGTCACCAGTTTCCGTTCTTGTCAGCGGATCACCTTTAGTCAGCGATTCACCGGTCATCAGTTCCGGCACAGCAGTACCCAGTAAGTCAGTTTATTTCATTTTGGTAGTATTTAGTTGTTTTATTGGTCGTTTGACCCTGGTACGTTCGTCCGTGTAGGCAAACGAGTGCCGGTTAGCTCGTTTGCGTTCGGTTATAGTTTTTTTATTTAGTTTTTGCCGGAGATAGAGAAACGGAAACTATTCATTCAATTTTGTGTTTTTATATATATTTATATTGGTATTGGCGGGGTGAATATAGGTGTACTTAGTTGCACGTATACCTTCCCCGGTATTACCGATACAATTTGTCATTTGCCAAGGCCGTTTTGGGCGGTCGCCAGAGAGGTGTCAGTAGTGAGGCGGCAGGTCTAGGGACAGGCCCTTTATAACTCCTGAGCCCTGGAAGTTGCCCATCCTCACTTCAGGACTGCTCTGGCAAAAACTAGTGAGCCTAAGAGCTCGGCGCGATTTGGCGCAATCCATAGCCCAGTTTTCAAACTAAAGTTTAGAATTTTTCCAAATTTACATTTTCATTTCGGTTTTTTTTATATTTAAAAATAAAAACAAAAAAATATATAGAATTTCGGTCTCAGTAATTATCAGTGCGGTTTTCAGAATTGTGGGTCGGAAAGTAATCGTGGTTTTCAATATTGTTTCTAAATTGTATTTTCGGCCTAATGACTGGTCAAAATTTCGTTTTTCGGATCATAGCTTCCCTCGTTGAATTGAAATTGTAATCGCACTTGGTAAATTCGAATACTTGCCTAATTGCGAACACTATTTCGGTTTTCAGTCGTAAAACTATAATTATTTTCCAAAATTATAATTTTATCGAAACCATTATTACGATTTCGGTATTCAAAACTAAATTTCATTGAAAGCCAAAATTTGGTGATTCGGGTTAAGAATTATACCTGGCTTTGAATCACGATTTTGATTTGGAACTTAGAGATAAATTTGCCTTGCTTTTAAAATTAGCATTTCGTTTCCGGTTTGTGCAGTTATTTTGCGTTGTAGTGGTAAACTTTGTTTACAGCTAACAAAATTTCAGTACAGTGAAAAATTATTATCTCATATTCGGCATTTAAATTACAACAGTGTTATTTCTGAGTTCCATTTTCAGTGTTTCAATGTGATTTAGTCAGCTATACGCTTTTGGTTCATTTCCCAAAATTTTACGGGAACAAAATTTCATTTTACTGTCGCTTTCGAAGGTATATTTGTAATTTCTTTTTTTTCGATTGCGGATTTTAAACCCAGTTCATAAAACTTTAAAATTTTTTTTGCTCGCGCTGTTCGCAATTACTGATGATGAATTAAGTGTGTGTCATTATTGGCGAATTACAGTTATAGATTCGGTTCGGGAAGTGATAATTTTGTGAAGACCGGAATTTTGATTCCAGAGGCAAAATCACTTATTTCTTTTGGAAGTCAGTCGCCAGTTTTGATTTCACTATCGGGATTAGTTTCGGAAATTACAATTCGGTCAGCATTTACGTCTGTGATCGCCAGTGTCGAATCACAACTCCCTGCTAGTGTATACGCGTAATTCCCAGTGTTGAATTACAATTCGGCAACGTTTATTTTTGTGATCGCCAGTGTCGATTCACAATTCCGCGCAAGGATAATCGTAATTCCCAGTGCTGAGTTACAGTACCTTGAAAATTTCCATTCGCATTTCGTGTTACAATTGTAATCTCCGAATCGATATCTCGTCGCGGGCTATAACCACGTTTCCTTTCGAAGATACGTTCTTCGAACGTTTCTGCGACCTACCAGTGTATCATCTTATCTATCACTTTTGGAAAACCACTCTTGCCTTGCCTCCTGAAGTAAAGTTACTGCTGGTCAGTGAGTGTGGCTTTCTAGTGAGAGCACCTTTTAATCAAGAGTAGTAGTTCAAAAGTAAGAGAAACTATCGGTTTTGTTCAAGATTTTCGTGAGCCTCGAAGGCTATTAAATAATAAAAAGATCATATATTACCCTAACACATACTAACCTTAAGATTTAAATGAATTTAAGAGAACTGAATAATATAAGAAAAAAATATACAAAAACTGTGAATTACAGGAATAAGCTAAATATATTTAAGCGAATATAGGTTCTAATTGTATCAACGTTCGAACTTAGGGAATTTTCATAGGCAATAGCCACTCGTAGCATAAGAACATACATTTATACTTCTACCTTGGAGTTAATAATAATAATAATATTTTGAATTAAATCGATGTGAAACTTTATTTGATGGCTGAATAAACAATAGATCTGGTGGGAGAGTATTGAGTGAGAGCGATTTTGATTTAGGGGTGAATCCGATAAATGGCAGACGTTATCACCAAGGTAAAATGTTTCAGGATTTCAGAGAAGCGCGGGAGGGTAGCCGGCAGTTAAACGACATCTTAACTGCCACCATTCAACAAAGTCGTTTGTAAGTTCAAGCCATTTTCTCCTTTTTTGTTGATAGGTTTGTCGGTCACACTGGTACAACTAATCAGTACCCACAACCTAGTCTAAGCCTGCAACGAACACCCGCCCATGCCCGACGAGCCATAGCCGTGAATAAATGACAAGTTGCCAGTGTGGTAGGTTTAGACTAGTGACAACTCCGCCGAGTTGGAACGGGACAGATTTTGGCGCCCGCACGTGAGGCTTGAACGCCACTGAAGCGGCTCAGTGTTAATTAGAACGACTTTGTAAGAGTTAGGATAGTTTGTCTAGAAATTTTTAGAACAGTTTAGCGATAGTCAACTAGTAAGGAAAAATATACACTTGAAGAAAACCAAAGTGAGGTTAGTCACGGTGTAGATAAGATTTTATCAGCCCGTCCGCAACCGACTTTCAGGGTTTGAAGTAGCTATTGATGAAAGGCGTTAGTCTTATCGGTTCACGAATTGAACACGGTAATTGCAACGGCTTTCTGACATAGTAGGGGTTAGATTCTTGTAAGTCCAGTAGTTTTTATCAATTGATAGTAGAACTCTGTTGCGACAGGAACCCTTATCCCTAAAGAAAGTGCCTAGCTGATTTTTCTAATCAATTTTGCAAATGATAGTCAACAGTTTTAGCTCGAATTTTCTTTTCATCTTTATTTAAATCACTCAATGCTCACCTAGATCAAAAACATTTAGTGCTTGAATTTCTATCTTTTTATATTTCTGCTTGAAATACGGCAGCGATATAGACCACAACAACAAATAAAATTAAAACTTTTCTAATCAACAAAAGTTTTATACTGGTTTCAAAAAGTTTTGAATTTTGAATCCAGTACACGCGGATCGATTATCGATCCAAATTTCTATTACATTCAATTTTAGCATTAATTATCGGCTTCGGAAGTGAAACAAAACTTGACAGTACAAGTTTCAGTTCTGAAACAAATATAAAACAAAAACAACTTTTGATTTTTAATAATATTAATACCATTATATTACATTTCATATATTATATTATATTATATTACATTTTACATACCATTTCATTTTTGGATTTCGGGTAAGCGTAGATAAAATATTTCTTCACATTAGAAGAAAAGTACCTGAACTCGAGCATTCTAGTTGTCACCTAGTAGGAGACTAGTAGGTGTCTACTTAGAATATTGGAGATCCGTAGTCGGCGCGTCGTAAAATAAACCAAACTCGTCGAACCCTACAGTCCGAATTTGTCCGTTTGATATATCTATTACAAAGTTATTATATACCGGATTTGACCAACAATCGTCGATATTATATTCTCTTAGGTCGTTTGATATCAGTTTTGAATTTTTTCGTTTTCCGTATTAAACCGTAGCGGGTAGGAATAGGTTTCACAATCAGGTAGTATAGTTAGGCACGCGTTGTTGTAATACCGTCGGCGTACAGGCAAGCAGTCTACATCAAATTACAATGGTGGTCGGAACGAGATCTAACAGCAGGTCAGACGAAGCTGATAATATGGAAACGTCAACCACAACCACAGCAACCACTACCACCGCTACATTTACAACGACTAATACGAATATTGCGACGACTACAACGATAGCCACTGCTAACACGATGGCTACAACCAGCACTACAGCGATAGATACGCGGATTTTAGAAAATACAGGAGCAGTATCAAGGAGACGTAGTATTGAAACACCACCAAGTGTACCTCGAGTAAGTGATGCTCTGGAGAATAGTGGAGCGAGTGAATATTCGGTAATCACGCCCGTATACAGTAGCATTAGTACGAGGGGGATCCGAGAAGCCTTTTTGGGTAGGAATGTTAACTTGAGGCCAAGTATTCACCAGGGGCAGTCGAGATCAGCAGCACCCATCACACAAGATGACTTAAGAAATTTTGAAGACCGACTATTGAATTTAATGCCCAGGTTAATACAGCAAACTGTGGATGCGCAGCTACGACAACCACAGGACAACATATCACCATCTGCCGCCAACTTAGAATTTCCAGACGTCTCACAACCTCCTCCAGCCAATAATTTTGAACTCCCAGATTTTTCTCAACCGCCACCCACGCGACGGAATGATACAGGACAACAATTACAACTGCAGCAATGGCAGTATCCCATCAATGAACATTTACCTAGCAATTTGAACCAGGGAAGGAATAACAACTCCAACCGAAATTATAACAGGAATGGAAATACCGTTTTTAATACAGCCAGAGAGAATTTCAATCCTTCAACCAGTAACGATAATCCCGAATTAATTTTTCGACCAGGCAGCCCTCATTCGCTTCAATTGCCAGCATCTCGCAGTCCATACACACACAACGCAAGTGTACGCGTAGACAAGTGGGGTATTATGTTTGATGGAACAAACAGGACCACAAGTATAGAAGATTTTGTTTTCCGAGTAGAAACGCTACAAGCGGACTATGGTTGTGAATGGCAGGAAGTCATTCGTTCATTTCATCTTTTATTAAGCGGACCAGCACGCGAATGGTTTTGGGATCATCGGCGGTTTAATAATGTTTCACGTTGGAGGGAGTTGAAAGCAGCTCTGATAAGCCAGTTTCATAAATACGATAGTGATTTTGATATTCAGAAAAGAATTCTAGACAGGCGTCAACAAAATATGGAATCCTTTGATGATTTTTATAATTCGGTATTGAAACTCAGGAATCAATTGAGAAGCCCGATTGGAGAACGAGACTTAGTAAGCATCATGCGTAGCAATTTAAAGGCATCAATGGCCCAACTTCTGTTCTCGGTACCCGTTAGTAGTTTATCACAATTTGTGAGGGAATGTCGTAGGGCAGAGAACTTGATTAACAGTCAAAGGCAATTTAATAGTAGAATACAGCCAAGAGCAGTTCATGAATTAGAATACATACCCACAGGGGATGAGGAAGATACACCAGGCCTTGATGCGATTGCAGTGGGGAAGAAATTGACTTGCTGGAATTGCCAGACAGAAGGCCATACTTTTGTTGAGTGCTTAGAAGAAAAACGCAGACTCTTTTGCTACAAATATGGTAGGGAGGAAACTGTCACACCACGTTGTCCCACATGTCAGGGAAACCGAAAGCCGAACGCGACTCGATCAGGGGTGGAGACGCGTTCCGTGATACCGAATCCCAAAACACAACAAGAAATCTTTCAGAAGCTATAACCGAAAAACCCGAATGCCATGCCACCAACGAAATTTCACCGACTATGACTTATCAAATTTTAACATCGGAAGAAACCATAAAAGAGGAACAGAAAGAGGAACCAAAACACATTGAAAGGATACACAAAACTTATGAAACCCGATTACAGGAATATGAGACCGCACGTAAGAGAATTTTTGAACCATCTGAGAAAATATGTAAAACGCGAGAGCGATACAATATTAGAAAACAAACCCGATTTGAGATTGCAGAAGCGAGTATTTATGAAGGTCCGGATAACAGGATTTATACGACGATTGAAATCAACGGCATACCGATTCAAGGCTTGCTTGATAGCGGAGCTACAGTAACCTGCCTGGGAAAGGATTGTCTCGATTTTATAGAAAAAGCGCAAATTATAGTACACCCATTTCAATCAAAAATTAGGACAGCTGATGGAAGACTTAATCCCATCATCGGTCGCATTCGAGCAAACATCACCTTTAACAAAACTCAAAGAGAAATAGAATTTTTTCTCGTACCTTCTCTGAAACTACCTCTATTCCTGGGCCTCGATTTTATGAAGAAATTTAATTTATTACGGTTTGAAATCAATGCTTTGTCAACTCAAGGAGTCAACATGGATGAACCTACGGATAGCTCGTTTCCAAGAATGCACAATTTAGACACTCGACAGCAACAACGTTTAGAAAATATCATCGAACTCTTTCCTTGTTTCACACGCCACGGCTTAGGGAAAACTTCCCTAGAAGTACACCAGATAGACACCGGAAATTCAGTCCCTGTTAAGGAAAAACATTACCCTGTATCGCCCGCGGTACAACAGCTGATGTATGGGGAACTGGATAGGATGTTGTCTTTGGGAGTTATTGAGCCGAGCGAAAGTCCGTGGAACAATCGAGTCACATTTGTTCAGAAGGGGGAAAAAGTCAGGATCTGTCTGGACGCGCGTCGGCTCAATCAACTGACCGTAAAGGACGCCTATCCACTTCCCCATATAGAAGGATTGTTAAGCCGTTTGGGCGATACGCATTTTATCTCCAGCATTGATCTTAAGGATGCGTTCTGGCAGATACCACTGGCAGAACAGAGCCGAGAGAAGACAGCCTTTACCGTGCCTGGGAGACCCTTGTATCATTTCACGGTCATGCCTTTTGGGTTGTGCAATGCGGCCCAAAGGTTATGCCGCCTAATGGACAAGGTGATCCCAGCACGCTTAAGGGAAAGGGTGTTCGTCTATTTGGATGATCTGCTGGTGGTATCTCCCGATTTTGAAGAGCACCTGGATATGCTTAAGGAAGTCGCGAATCGTTTGGAATGTGCAGGACTAACTATAAACGTCAGTAAATCGAAATTTTGTTGCCGAGAGTTGAAATACTTGGGATATATAGTAGGAGAAGGCAAGTTGAAGCCAGATCCTGGAAAAATCCAGGCTATATCAGATTTAAAGTATCCGACTACAGTGAAACAAGTCAGAAGTTTCATGGGAACCACCGGATGGTACCGGCGCTTCATCGTCGATTACGCAACAATAACAGCACCTATCTCCGATACCTTGAAGAAAACCAAAACGTTTATATTTCCGGAAGAAGCCAAAGTAGCTTTTGATAAATTAAAGTCACGATTAACTGCTAGCCCTGTGTTGGTTCACCCCGACTTTCACAAACCCTTTTTCATACAATGTGATGCGTCGAATGTAGGAATTGGCGCGGTATTATATCAGGAGGATGCGGAAGGGGGAGAACATCCCATAGCCTACTTTTCGAAGAAGATGTCGTCGGCTCAAAAGAATTATTCCGTAACGGAGCGGGAATGCCTCGCAGTCGTTTCAGCAGTACAGAGATTTAGACCTTACGTGGAGTTAATGGAGTTCGTGATAATCACTGACCATTCTAGCCTTAAGTGGTTGATGTCACAGCGCGACTTGCACGGAAGACTTGCCAGGTGGAGCCTACAGCTCCAAACTTATTCATTTACCATCAAGCACCGCAAAGGAACACAAAACGTAGTGCCAGACACGTTATCCAGATACGACATGGACGGTTTAGATACGCAGAGGGCAGGCATAGTGGATTTATCCTCAACAGAATTTCAGTCAGAAGAGTATACAGCTTTGAAGGAAACAATTGAAGGTAATAAAGAGAGCTTACCGGATATCAAGATTCCAGAAGGTTTAATTTACAAAAGAACGCAGTGTCACGACGGAGATTTAACACGAGAAGAACATGGATGGAAGCTTTGGGTACCGTCGAGTCTCACTGAAGAAATTATAGCGCGAGCGCACAGTCCACCCGCAGTAGCACACGGAGGTGTGGGTAAAACAATACGACGAGTCCGAGAACGGTATTACTGGCCACATATGAATGTCCAAATTCGCGAATATATAAACAACTGCGACACCTGTAAGGAATGCAAACCAGCTAACAGAGTGTTAAGGCCACCTATGGGGCAAGAGCCTGACGCTATCAGACCCTTCCAGCGCATATACATAGACTTTTTGGGACCATATGTGAGGTCGAAGAAAGGCAACTGTTTTATTTTTATAGTGGTGGATTATTTCTCAAAATTCGTTTTCTTGAAGGCAATGGCGAAGGCTAACACGAAGAACGTGGTAAACTTTTTAGTACAAGAAATCTTTTATAAATTCGGGTGTCCCGAAACTTTGATTTCTGACAATGGGCAACAGTTCGTAAGCAAAGACTTCACCGAGATGTTAGACACATTTGGAATTCAGCATATGAGAACAGCCAGTTACGCGCCTCAAGCTAACGCATCCGAACGCGTGAACCAATCCGTGTTAGCAGCTATCCGGTCGTACTTAGAAACGAGTCAAGTCGACTGGGATATACACTTGTGCGAAATTGAATGTGCCCTAAGATCTGCAGTGCATTCAGCGACTGGCGTTACACCTTACTTTTTATTATTCGGGACGAACATGATTACGCATGCGTCTGCGTACAAATTAGCTAGAAAGCTCAACTTGCTGGAAGACTCAGAAAACAGAATAGAGAACAAAAACGAATTCCTAGAGCTCGTTAGAGATAATGTAAGGAAGTCATTACACAAAAGCTACGAGTCCAACGCCAAGCGTTACAACGTGAGAAGTAGAGAAACACAATTTAAAGTAGGACAGGAAGTATTTCGCAGGAACCTTCCCCTGTCGGACTTTTCGAAACAAATCAGCGCTAAACTTTGCAGAAGATTCATCAAATGCAGAATAGCCAAGTTAGTGGGAAATAACTTATACGAAATAGAGAACCTGCAAGGAAAGAAAATGGGAGTATTCCACGCGAAGGATTTGAAAGCATAAACCACGACCGACGAAGTTACCGGATGAAATTTTTATCATATTAGCAAATATGATTTGCTAATATGATAAAATTTTCTAACCCAAGAAAGGGGGTGTGTCCCGTGTGGGCGCGGGGGATGTAGTGTGTGAAGCGCGCAAGTGAGGCGAATTAGTGTAGACGCGGCATTTATACAACTCTGCGCACATTAAAATTTACATTGGTGGCCAGATGGCCGAGAAATAGAAAAAACGCTAATTTACAAGGGCATGCTACGAAATACATCGACCGTTCAAGTGAAGTTGGTTGCAAAACCAAACGTCAACCAGCCATAATGAATCAGCAAATGGTTGACTTCCGCCTTTTTCGTTTTGGGTGTCATAGTGGTTGGACGTCGGAATTTTTGCTCCCGCAAACATTAAGGGATTTAACACGAGAAGGAATAGCAGTCACTGGAAAATAAGGTAAGCAATGAATATAGACAAGTGAAAATCCAAAATTTACGTGGATTAACCATAGGTTGATCCAAGACAGTGTCGACTTTGGCAGAGTGTCTCAGAAGGCAGATAGACTGTGGTGTGAGATTCCCAGCTGACAAGGTTGGCCGCAGCCCTTTGAGAATTGTGGTTTTTGGTGAGAAGATAAGTGGGAATCATTGTGGCCACAGTCGGCGACATTGCTGGCAAGACAGAATAAAGCCAAGCAACGAGACCTCGGCGCAAGTAACCACCACTAAAAAAGCACCCGAAAGATAAGACGAGGCGGAGCGAAGGCTATCAAAGCGAGGGCGGACCATACAGCAGCAGGGCAAAGCTAAGCCAACAGCCCGTTTTTCTCACCACACGAGCGTGGGACGTGGCAAAGAAAAAAATTCGAAAAACAGCCCCGGAAAACCACTAGCCTCCCCCATAACAACCAGCCAAGTCAGGCCTTTGAAGTCAGCAGACAATGGAAGACGCGCAAAAAAATTAAGCCAGCAGCAACACCTTGACCGGCAGGGTCATCCGGCTATCTAAACAACAACCAACAGCAACCAACACCACCTCAACAATTGCATCCGTCCGAGCTGAAGCACTCAACAATACATCAATAGTCTATACAGCCATTTAAAAACAGCTAACAGCAACCAACACCACCGCAACAACTGCATCCGTCCGAGCTGAAGCACTCAACAATACATCAATAGTCTATACAGCCATTTAAAAACAGCTAACAGCAACCAACACCACCGCAACAACTGCATCCGTCCGAGCTAAAGCACCCAGCACAACACCAGCATAACATCAACATTATATCCGGTCGAGCCACCGCGAACAGGTAGAAGTCATCATTTAAATCAGCCCGAGGCAAAATAGGGGACAAAAAGTCACCAGTTTCCGTTCTTGTCAGCGGATCACCTTTAGTCAGCGATTCACCGGTCATCAGTTCCGGCACAGCAGTACCCAGTAAGTCAGTTTATTTCATTTTGGTAGTATTTAGTTGTTTTATTGGTCGTTTGACCCTGGTACGTTCGTCCGTGTAGGCAAACGAGTGCCGGTTAGCTCGTTTGCGTTCGGTTATAGTTTTTTTATTTAGTTTTTGCCGGAGATAGAGAAACGGAAACTATTCATTCAATTTTGTGTTTTTATATATATTTATATTGGTATTGGCGGGGTGAATATAGGTGTACTTAGTTGCACGTATACCTTCCCCGGTATTACCGATACAATTTGTCATTTGCCAAGGCCGTTTTGGGCGGTCGCCAGAGAGGTGTCAGTAGTGAGGCGGCAGGTCTAGGGACAGGCCCTTTATAACTCCTGAGCCCTGGAAGTTGCCCATCCTCACTTCAGGACTGCTCTGGCAAAAACTAGTGAGCCTAAGAGCTCGGCGCGATTTGGCGCAATCCATAGCCCAGTTTTCAAACTAAAGTTTAGAATTTTTCCAAATTTACATTTTCATTTCGGTTTTTTTTATATTTAAAAATAAAAACAAAAAAATATATAGAATTTCGGTCTCAGTAATTATCAGTGCGGTTTTCAGAATTGTGGGTCGGAAAGTAATCGTGGTTTTCAATATTGTTTCTAAATTGTATTTTCGGCCTAATGACTGGTCAAAATTTCGTTTTTCGGATCATAGCTTCCCTCGTTGAATTGAAATTGTAATCGCACTTGGTAAATTCGAATACTTGCCTAATTGCGAACACTATTTCGGTTTTCAGTCGTAAAACTATAATTATTTTCCAAAATTATAATTTTATCGAAACCATTATTACGATTTCGGTATTCAAAACTAAATTTCATTGAAAGCCAAAATTTGGTGATTCGGGTTAAGAATTATACCTGGCTTTGAATCACGATTTTGATTTGGAACTTAGAGATAAATTTGCCTTGCTTTTAAAATTAGCATTTCGTTTCCGGTTTGTGCAGTTATTTTGCGTTGTAGTGGTAAACTTTGTTTACAGCTAACAAAATTTCAGTACAGTGAAAAATTATTATCTCATATTCGGCATTTAAATTACAACAGTGTTATTTCTGAGTTCCATTTTCAGTGTTTCAATGTGATTTAGTCAGCTATACGCTTTTGGTTCATTTCCCAAAATTTTACGGGAACAAAATTTCATTTTACTGTCGCTTTCGAAGGTATATTTGTAATTTCTTTTTTTTCGATTGCGGATTTTAAACCCAGTTCATAAAACTTTAAAATTTTTTTTGCTCGCGCTGTTCGCAATTACTGATGATGAATTAAGTGTGTGTCATTATTGGCGAATTACAGTTATAGATTCGGTTCGGGAAGTGATAATTTTGTGAAGACCGGAATTTTGATTCCAGAGGCAAAATCACTTATTTCTTTTGGAAGTCAGTCGCCAGTTTTGATTTCACTATCGGGATTAGTTTCGGAAATTACAATTCGGTCAGCATTTACGTCTGTGATCGCCAGTGTCGAATCACAACTCCCTGCTAGTGTATACGCGTAATTCCCAGTGTTGAATTACAATTCGGCAACGTTTATTTTTGTGATCGCCAGTGTCGATTCACAATTCCGCGCAAGGATAATCGTAATTCCCAGTGCTGAGTTACAGTACCTTGAAAATTTCCATTCGCATTTCGTGTTACAATTGTAATCTCCGAATCGATATCTCGTCGCGGGCTATAACCACGTTTCCTTTCGAAGATACGTTCTTCGAACGTTTCTGCGACCTACCAGTGTATCATCTTATCTATCACTTTTGGAAAACCACTCTTGCCTTGCCTCCTGAAGTAAAGTTACTGCTGGTCAGTGAGTGTGGCTTTCTAGTGAGAGCACCTTTTAATCAAGAGTAGTAGTTCAAAAGTAAGAGAAACTATCGGTTTTGTTCAAGATTTTCGTGAGCCTCGAAGGCTATTAAATAATAAAAAGATCATATATTACCCTAACACATACTAACCTTAAGATTTAAATGAATTTAAGAGAACTGAATAATATAAGAAAAAAATATACAAAAACTGTGAATTACAGGAATAAGCTAAATATATTTAAGCGAATATAGGTTCTAATTGTATCAACGTTCGAACTTAGGGAATTTTCATAGGCAATAGCCACTCGTAGCATAAGAACATACATTTATACTTCTACCTTGGAGTTAATAATAATAATAATATTTTGAATTAAATCGATGTGAAACTTTATTTGATGGCTGAATAAACAATAGATCTGGTGGGAGAGTATTGAGTGAGAGCGATTTTGATTTAGGGGTGAATCCGATAAATGGCAGACGTTATCACCAAGGTAAAATGTTTCAGGATTTCAGAGAAGCGCGGGAGGGTAGCCGGCAGTTAAACGACATCTTAACTGCCACCATTCAACAAAGTCGTTTGTAAGTTCAAGCCATTTTCTCCTTTTTTGTTGATAGGTTTGTCGGTCACACTGGTACAACTAATCAGTACCCACAACCTAGTCTAAGCCTGCAACGAACACCCGCCCATGCCCGACGAGCCATAGCCGTGAATAAATGACAAGTTGCCAGTGTGGTAGGTTTAGACTAGTGACAACTCCGCCGAGTTGGAACGGGACATAATCTCCAACAAACTTTTCCATTCCGCAAAAAATGCTCAAAAACACCCAAAAAGTATTTTTGCTGTAAAATCTAAAATAATTCTTGTGCAAGATTAAATCAAAAGCCAAAATCAAGCTTAGATCAATAGAAAACAAACTACGTACAGTTTTTTCGGTGAAAAATAAAACTATGGGGTGATAATCACCAACAAACTTTTCCATTCCGCAAAAAATGCTCAAAAACACCCAAAAAGTATTTTTGCTGTAAAATCTAAAATAATTCTTGTGCAAGAATAAATCAAAAGCCAAAATCAAGCTTAGGGCAATAGAAAACAAACTGCGTACAGTTTTATGGGTAAAAAATAAAACTATGGGGTGATAATGACCAACAAACTTTTCCATTCCACAAAAAATGCTCAAAAACACCCAAAAAGTATTTTTGCTGTAAAATCTAAAATATTCTTGTGCAAGATTAAAACAAAAGCCAAATTGAAGCTTAGATCAATAGAAAACAAACTGCGTACAGTTTTTTCGGTGAAAAATAAAACTATGGGGTGATAATCACCAACAAACTTTTCCATTCCGCAAAAAATGCTCAAAAACACCCAAAAAGTATTTTTGCTGTAAAATCTAAAATAATCCTTGTGCAAGATTAGATCGAAAGCTCAGATCAAGCTTAGGGCAATAGAAAACAAACTGCGTACAGTTTTTTGGGTAAAAAATAAAACTATGGGGTGATAATCACCAACAAACTTTTCCATTCCACAAAAAATGCTCAAAAACACCCAAAAAGTATTTTTGCTGTAAAATCTAAAATAATTCTTGTGCAAGATTAAAACAAAAGCCAAATTGAAGCTTAGATCAATAGAAAACAAACTGCGTACAGTATGGGGTGATAATCACCAACAAACTTTTACATTTCGCAAAAAATGCTCAAAACACCCAAAAAGTATTCCGGAAAAAATGCTCAAAGTTTGTTGGTGATTATCACCCCATAGTTTTATTTTTTACCCAAAAAACTGTACGCAGTTTGCTTTCTATTGGTCTAAAAAGTATTTTTGTTGTTAAATCTAAACTTATTCTTGGGTACGAAATAAAGAAATGTTTTAATATATCTAAGAGCCTTTTAAATTATTTATTTTATTATATTCATTGCTTACTGTATCTTTTCTCAGTTAAAATAATTCACCACTTATCGATTAATACAATAGCAACAACATAAAGAACAGCGGACAGCTGTTACGGTTTGTTGTGGTGAGTTTGATTTGTTCACGCCGATTAAATATGTTCTTTTAAAAATTTGTTTGTAGCCGGCGGCTTGTAGGAATTTTTTTTGCTTCGCCGCCGCAAAATTGTATATTGTCAACAAAGGTATCATTTTACCCAGCTGAAACATGAATGTTCTTACAGACGTCAAAATTTTATATTGTCAAAAAAGATATCATATGGCACAGCAGAAACATGAAATTTTTCCTCACAGGCATAGTACTTTTCTACCGATTGACACACGCCATATGTAATGCAATAGCATATAACGTGCGGTCTCCACGTAGCAATATTTATTGCCGCAAACGTCAAATTTGATTGCTTATAAAATTGAGTATAACAATTGCTACGTGTGGACCGCAGATTGCCATGAGTGGCAATCCATTGCGCAATGATTGCTCTGCTGATTGCCCGAGCAATTATTGCCAAGCAATCGGCTGTCACTTTTGTTGTGTTTTTTTATTTATTTTAGCAAAACAGCAAATTCTGGCAAAATATAAAAAGACATCATCAAAAAATATAAAATAAGAACAAATAAAGACAAATTTGTTATATTTTTACATTGGAGCTGTATATATTAGGCAGTACCTGCCCCATGAATGTGTAAAAATTTTAGAAAAAATTGCTATACATGTTCTTTGCCTCAAGCAAGAGGCAAAAAAATAAAATTATTCTGTCGACGCTTTTGCCTGTGCTCAGCAATAAATATTGCTACGTGAAGATGCAGTGTAAAGACACGAGCACAATTTTCAAGCCGCACAATTTTTGTTCGTTCAAAACACACGACACTAGTTCATCTGGCAAAAAATGTATACGAACACACAGCTTGTGTTTGTATTATTGTATTTTGCATTCATTTGTTTTTGCAAAGTGTGCATGTATTAGTTTTGTGCTGCTAATGTGGGGTTGTAGCTGGTGGAAAAATTATGTCAGCCAATATCCATTCTCTTCCCCTCTCTTGGCAATAAGCTAGCATTTTTTGCCAGCACAATTGTTCTCGTGTGATCATAGCCATACATGTTACCATATTTACTGCTAGCAAAATCGCCGAATGGTTATCATTGTTTAAATTGTCTACTTTTCACATTAGGTGGCATCTTTATTCTCTTGTCGAAAACTTGCTCGTCATTCAAAATTATTATAAGATTTTTTCGGAAACGTCGTGAAAGTATAAAGTTTTAATTGTATAGGAATAATTGCACCTGAAAGGTTTATAACAAGCGAATAAAATATTATACGTCAAGTTATTGCAGAATTTTAAAAATAAAACAAATGTTCGGTCGTCAAAGTGGTCTTAATAGCAGTGGAGGCAGTGGTTCCAACTTGGTGGAATTTCGTGCCGGTAGAATGAATCTAATTGGTAAAATGGTACATCCCGATACGCGTAAAGGTTTGGTATATTTAACGCAAAGTGATGACGGCCTAATGCACTTTTGTTGGAAGGATCGTACAACTGGAAAGGTAAGTTCATATCGTTTTCATTTGTGTTTATAGCCTGGTAATGTACATGTATATATACTACATAAATATATGTACATATATTTATTATACCATATGTACATGAATCCATATGTATTTGTTTGAATTTAAAAGGTTGAAGATGATTTGATTGTTTTTCCTGATGATTTTGAGTTCAAGCGCGTAGAACAGTGTAAGACTGGTCGTGTTTATGTACTGAAATTTAAGACCTCTAGTCGTCGCATGTTCTTTTGGATGCAGGAAACTAAAACGGACAAAGACGAAGAATTGTGCCGACGAGTTAATGAAATGATGAATAATCCGCCATCGGCCTCTCGAGGAGGCCAAGATGGCGGTGATTTGCAGTACATGTTAAATAACATGTCGCAACAACAATTAATGCAATTATTTGGTGGAGTAGGACAAATGGGAGGGCTAAGCTCTTTATTGGGTTCAATGAAGTATGTTCATAGATATATTTGAAATCTTTAATATATTATTTGATGTATCTTTATAGCCGCTCTTCAGATAGTTCTCGAACACCGTTGTCAAATCGAACGAGCTCTAGTGCAGCTGGTGGCCTGTTAACACCGGAAAATACTTCTACTCCACGCACGCCT